>JAASFT010000199.1:0-29416 GCA_023333885.1 Globisporangium parvum
CCACGAGTGAGTGAGTGCAGAGGTGGCTCGACTCGACGACTGGTATATTCGCCAGAGCTGCTCTCGTTCTCGCCATCTCACTTCGACGTGTCCTTGCGCCGCTTCGGCAGCAGCGTTTGCAATCGTTGTCACATCATCCCGACGTCTGTCCTCTCTGTGTTGTCATCGCTCCTACTACATGTCAACAACGAGACGCCACTAACCATTCATCAGCCTGACCTGAGCGCAACGACACTGCTGGTGATGATGCTGGCGTGCTCACTCTGCTCAGGCGGTGTGTTGCACTGATGGCCTGGTCAAGCAGCACTCTCGCAGTAACATATCCCGGTCCATAGCGAGTGCGCAAAGAATGAATAGCTTCAAGGTGAAAGGCGAGACACACAAGCGAACACGTGAGCGCATGCTACCACGAGCGCTCAGATGTGGCAAGCACCATACAACGATCTCGAACGCGCCATCATCCACACATCGGGTGTCGATTCGTGGTGAGCATTGAGCATTGAGCAGTTGCTGCTGCTGCCAGTCGTGTCGTGCCGTGAGCAGCGTTTCGTCCAGCACTGTACGGCCACACCGATCCCCACCATCTCTTCTCTCGGTACGAAGCAGTCCGAAGCAGTCTGAGCGAGCGACTGCGTCAGCAACCACGCGAACGAACGACAGCACGAACGGACCGAGCGCACTTGCTGCATCAACGTGTCAGCCGCAAGTCACAAGTCGCACACTGCACACGCGCTCGGACTACGAAACGTGGACGCTCAGACAACAACAGCAACGTTGACGAACGTCGCAGGAGTGACACAAGCGACCATTGCGTCATACGACTGGCAGTCGCCGCTGAATCTCGCGATACGCGTCCGATGCTTGCGCCATCAACCATTCGACACTAGCGCCTTGACTTGCAACACACTTGACACGACAAGACGCAGCAGCAGATCCACATGAAGTCGTCTCAATGTGAGCTCAATCGACCGGTCCTTCGATCGATTGATCGATCGGTCGTAAAGCCATTGCATGCATTCGTCAACTAGCCACTCGCTCGCTCTCCTTTCTTCATCTCGACTCTGCTCTGACAGCGAGCGAGTGCGTCTGTCCGACGTCTCGTGTCACGACGATGTCCCAGTCTCCCGTATCTACTGCTACCTTCCAGCACACGCGAGTCAGCAGCGTCGGCGCTTTGCTCGCGTGTGTCCTGCTCGTGCACTCGCTCACCCATCAGCACCGTTTGTTCGCTTGCTCGCTCGCCCGGCCATCCATCCTTCAGCTAGAGGTCTTCGTCAAACACCGTGAGGTCCACGCGCACGTGGTTCCCCTTTGCAAGCGCCGCGTCGTCGTCGTCGGCGATCAAGTTCACGATCTTGTCTTCGATGAACTTCGTGCGCTGCTTCTGGAGCACAACGTCGCGCGGCTCGTCGTCGACCAGGATCATGAGCATGTACTTGAGGAGCAAGAGACCGTGCTCGACGCCGATGAAGAGCCACACGCGGTTATACTCGGACAAGCTCTCAGTCGTACGCTTCGACGTGAAGCACACGAGCGCGACGTTCGTGATGACCGAGATCGAGCTCATGAGCTCAATGATTGTGCCCCACGTCCCAATATCCTGCGCGCCGCGCGGGTCCGGTCGGCGCGTCGCATTCACGAGCTTGTGCGCGTCGATGCGGATCTCAAAGTAGTTGTTCAGTAGCGCGAGCGCCGGCGCGAGCGGGAAGCCGACGACAAAGAGCGTGACGTAGCCAAACTGGATGATCATCTCGTTGTAGTCGTCGAACGTGCCTTTCTGGTCGTACGTGTCGAGGAGCATCTGCCGCTCGATCTCGGACGGTTCGCGCCGCACGGCGTTCTTCATGAGCTCCTTCGAGTGCTGCGACTTGGCGAACGCCTGCTTGATCCACGGCAGCCCGACCTCAAAGAAGTTCCCAGACGTGAGCCGGAGCACAAAGATGATCCCGAGCGCCATCATGAGCTCGTCCATGCAGCCGCCGTGGTGGCCCTTGCACGTGTTCCCTTCCGCCGCGTTCTTGATGAACGCGACGTAGAACAGACTCGCGTACGAGTTCACGAACTGGAACAGGAACGTCTTGCCGATCAAGTGGTCCTCGAACTCTGTGTCCGTGCGGTGGTTCTCAAACTCGTTCAGCTTCGCGGCCATGCCGCTGTACATGTTGTTCAAGAGCATAATCTGCACGGCGTTGATCGTCGACGCCACGGGACCGCCAATGGGCGTGCCGTTGATCGTGAAGAACTCCTTCCACTTGGTCGTCGCCGCGAACCGGAAGACGTAGATCCCCGCGACGCACCCGATCACGAGCAGGATCAGGATGAACACAAAGAACTGCGACAAGAGCACATGTAGATGGCCACAAGTAGCAGCGATACGATGGTGAGAGGTGGCAAACGATAGAGAGATGCCACGGACAGTGGCGCCTCAAAGCCACACGGCATGAGAGAACACACAAGCGAGCGAGAAGCACACGTACGAGCGAGCCCATGATGCGGCGGAAGCGCTGCTGCGGGTTAAAGTACCGCGTCTTGGAGCCGTCGACAGGCGACGTGATCTCTTCGCCGCGGAACTCCGGCCGCTCGACCTCTTCGTCTTCAAACGTACTCATGCCCCACTCGAGCGCGAGCACCGCGTTGTAGCGCTTCCAGTACTCGTAGTAGAACCTACGGTGTGGCACGTGAGTGAAGACAGGCAGCGCAACAATGTGCAGGTAGTTGTGTGAGCAGCCAGCATCGGCACACTTCGCGACACACCCACTCGTGTGTACGTACGTGGACCAGAGCGCCATGAAGAGCCCAAAGTACGGCACGAAGTTCGAATCCGCAGTCTCTTCGATCACGACGCTCACGAATACGAGGATGCCGACGAGCGACGGCGCAATCAGCCACGTCGTGTAGTGTCCTGCCGTGCATCCCAACCAACGCATACAGGAACGCCATACAGCGTTAGCATCCCGCTCTGTACCCATATGCAAAGAGTCAAGACCAAGCGCCAGCACCGAGACGCACCGAGCCACGCAAAGTACAGTCCGACTTTCTCGCCGAAGTAGTCCTTGATCGCCACGAGCGGCTGTCCCCACGGCGCAAACTTCCAGCTGAACCACTTGTCCTTGAGCGCTGTGAGCTCCGCGAACTCGTGCAGCGGGAACGCCGCGACGATGCACTCTTTCGCTTGCAAGTCCACGAGGTTCAGCGCGCAGCCGCCGTCGCTCACGTGCGACTTGATGATGTTGAGCAGCAGCTTGAGACTATGGCATTACACCACATGCGCGAGCACAGAGTGTGTAAGTGCACGGCGGCTCGATAGCTAGCAGCAGATCGCAATGATTTGCCGTCGTACGCACCGGTCAACGCCGCGGAACGGCGCTTTCTTCGCGCCGTACTTCCGGTACGCAGGCTGCAGACGCGGGTCCACGTCGTACTAGCCACGCCCAAGAGCACACGAGACGAGTGTGAGCCCCCAAACTGAGAGGGCGGGTAGCAAAGAAGCATACGTATCCACACACCTTGGCAAAGAGGTTCTGGAACGGGTCGCGGTGGGAGATTTGCTTCGAGTCCTCGATGCGAATCGGCGCAATGCCCTGCTCCGGGTACCCGACTTCGGCAATCTTGCGGATCTCGGCCATGTCGAACTCGACCTTGTAGTCAATCCGGTCGGCCTCTTTGCCGAGGCGCTCGAGCGACACGCGGAGCTTGCAGAACACGAGCTCGCGGTCGACGGAGTAGAACATCTTGGTCTCGATGCCGCCGCCTGCGAGCTGCTGCAGGACCTTGCGCATCGAGAACTCCTTTTGGTGGTCCGAGAGCTCGGCGTTCTCGTCGTGGACCTTGAACACGAGCGCGTAGTCGAACGAGTAGCCGTTCTCGCGCTCAAAGTCTTCGTCGAGCTGCACGCGCACTTCCTTTGCGCCGAGCGAGGCGTTCAGCGACGACCTGCGCCGCGACACGGCGGTCTTGAGCGCCTTGAGGCGCGTCCCCGGGTTTTGCGTGGCCATGGCGGGGCACGCTGCTGTGACTGCGACTGCTGCTCTTTGCGCTGTCGCGGCGGGTTGCCAACTACCAACTGCCGACGGTCTGCGCGCGTGTGAGCACGTCCAGACGTCGTCGCGTGGTGGTTTTTTCTCCTCTGCTGCTCCATTTTCGTCTCGGCGAGCGAGCGCACGACCGCTGGGTTCAATTCGAATGCAGTGTACCGCTCCAGGCGGTACACGATCCAAAATAGGGTTCGACGGATGGGTGACAGGCGATAGGCTGCTGTGAACGGCCCAAAGTAACGAAATATCCATACCCAATTCCACTAATTTGGTTGTGCGTGCAGCTGCAATTGAGCACAGCCGCACGCATCACACCAACACAAGGCGAGCGAGCATGGGACGAAAGCGGCGCCGTCCGCACCGCAATAGCGACGATGCACATCCAGCAGCAGGAGCAGGAGCAGCTGCTCGCGGCTGCGACCCGAGCGACGAGGACACACTCACCACGCCAGTTCTCAAGCGCCAAGCGACCGAGCAGCGACTCCCGCTCAGCTCATCCGACCTCGCAGCATTCGTCCGCGACGGCTTTGTGCTGCTCCCGAACGCGTTCTCGCCAGACGTAGCGACGCAGTGCCGCGAGCGCATTTGGGAGCGGCTCGCACACGATGGAATCCTCCGAGACGATCCGAGCACGTGGGTCGAGCGTCACGGCATCCCTGGTACGGCGGTCTTGCGCAGTTGCTTTGCTTTGCTGTCTCTGTGTCTGTCTGTGTGTCTGTGTGTCTGCAAGCGTGCCCCTCTGTGCGACGACAGCATGCGCGACGGACCCTGACCATCACCTTCTGGGTCTGCACCTGCGTCTGCGTGTGCGCTCGCTGCTGCTTGCGAACAGAGATCTACACTGGCGACGACGACGCAGTCTGGGACCGCGTCCTGACGTCGAGCAGATTCACGCGCGCAGTCGACCAGCTCTGCGGCGCTGGTGCATGGGAGCCATTTGGCTGCGGCTGGTGGATGATCACGTTCCCGAACCAGTGCGCGCCGCCGTGGGACGCGGCTGGCAAGTGGCACGTCGACGGCGCGTCGTATCAGCACCACATTGACAGCAGAGAGTCGGGGCTGCTCGCGATCATGTGCTTCTCGGACGTTGCGCCGACCGAGGGCGGTACTGCACTCTCCGTCGGCTCGCACGTTCCAATTGCCCAGTTGCTCGCTCAGCACGAGCCGCGCGGACTCAAAGGCGGCGCGGTGAGCTTCCACGCGCGCTCGTTCCCACGCAAGCGCGTCGTCGAAGTGATTGGCAAAGCAGGCGACGTCATGCTCGTGCACCCGTTTCTCCTGCACGCGCGCAGTAAGAACCTCGGCCAGCGCGGCGCTGACTCGGTGCGCATGATGTGCAACCCAAACATCCGGCTGCATCGCAAGATGAACTTGAACCGACCTAACGGCGCGTACTCGCCCGTCGAGCAAGCGATTGTGGACGCGCTAAAGAGCGAGCAACAGCAGTAGCAGTAGCGTTGCATGGACTGGCGCCTCGTTCTACGAACTCGACGGTCGACGCGAGCGGTGCTGGGTCACGCAGATCACCTTCGCATCCCGAGCGTCTCGACTCGCGAGGAGGTTTACCTCGTGCATCTGGACGCACAGCGCTCGTGTTGTGTCAGTGGTCACGACAGCACGATGCGCTCAAACGTCCCACTCAGCTCAAGGAACGTACGTTATTGCGTGAGTTGCACGAAGCATTGGCCAGCGACGCTGAGAAAACGAGTGCAATGAAGACTCTGCAAGCAAGTCTGCCGTGTAAGCAGAGTGTGCGGTCACGCAGCACTCGCCAAGACTCGGCAGGACGCACCGCTTTGGAGAAACAGCGTCGTCAAAGCGCTTGACAATGGAGCTGAGGTAACTGCCACGTAGCACAGGGGGATAGATCGATAAGACCAGATGCCAGTGATACACCAGAGCATGCACCGTCTCGGACATGGACACACCTGACTTGCGTCGTCTTGGCTACATCAGCGAGCATCTCGTTCACTTCTTGGACCACTGTTTCGAGCGGCACATTTGTGCCAGCGCGCTGTAGCCGGTGCTTCTTCTGGAGCTTCGCTCGCGCAGCGGTAGTCGCAGCTGTGTGCTCCGAAGTCTGCAGCACGCCACACCACGTGACACTCAGACTCGGTTCGACGTCCTATGACAAACAAACGCATCGCACTGCCGCCTCACCGAGCGATTGCTTCGCTTGTCGATGCGCTGATCCCAGCTTGGTGGCTCGATGCTGTCTGCGCTCGCGCGATGGTTTTCCGTCGACCAAGCCTGCTGCTGAACCTGATCAGGCGCGCGCATATCCTCGCTCTCCATTGACTCGTCGTCGTCGACTGCACATGCTTCGGTCGAGTCAGCAGCAAGGGTCCGTCGCAGCACGACAAGATCCACTGACGGATCCAGGAGACTGAGGTGGAACTTTGGCTGCACTCGAAAGTGCAGCAGCTTCTGTCGCTGCCGAGGTTTCGTCGACGCTGGTAGCACGAGCGGCTGCGTTCACACACACAAGTACAGCGTCAATACGACAGAGAGACCGAGTGCGAGTGTCGCGTGGTCATGCGTGAGGCACGTACCGGAATTTGCTTGACGCGCTGTTTCCTACATGTCCATGTCAAAGAGACGAATGCTGTGAGCTCCTTCGCTCGCGTTCGAGCGTTAGCAGAACATGCAGGACGCACCGACGCGAATCGAGTTGCAGCTGAGAGCTCGCGTCTCGCCGGGCCACGCGCTTTGACTTGAGGCGAGCAAACGTGGCGATGGGTTGTTCACTCTGCTGGAATAGCTCCTGTTCTCCATCTTCAGAGCGATGGGGAGGCTGCGCCGAGTCGCTGGCACTTGCCGAGTCGAAGCTGGACATCCGAGAGCCGACTGGTTTGTCCGCGCTTGTCTTTTCACAATCTAGCTCGATGGCGTCTGGAAGTGCTCGAGCAGCATCGCCGACAATGCGCAGATCGTCTTCGCCAGAACCAGGTTCTGGACGCAGTGAAGCGCATGAGCTAGTGTATAAGTCGGTCAGCAGTTGCAGTCCACAGACTCAACATCGGCGCAACACGAACCATCGAGCTGATCTTGATCATCGCCTTCTTCGTCATCGTCCTGTTCTGTCTCGTCGTCGCGCTCTGTGTGAATGAAGTCCTCGATGAAAAATGGCTTGATCGACTTCAGGCACGTCTGGACTGTCTCGTCAGCACACACTAATGAGTGAGTGGGCACTCGGAGCGATAGCTAGGTCATATCTTGGTACGAACAAGGAGCATACAGCACCAATGCATTGTGGTGCGCGGCGGTACTCACGGAAGGTCGCTTCAGTCTCGCGCGTGCTTCTCCCATCTTGACTGTGGTCGCTAGTGTCGCCGCTGTGCAACAAACGCTCGTATTTCATCGTCGGTCCTAGCTCGTGCGCTTCAGTCTCGAGACGCAGCGCCTGCTCGGCAGCGAGCGTTTGCACCATGCTGTCGACTCGCACTTGTGCTGTTTCATCGACATGGCTTGCGCATGCACAGCCGAGTGTCCACTGCGACACGAGTGCGCTGATCGAGATTGCATCGCTAGCAATGGGCACATACACGACACACGCGACAGCGTCGATGAACAATAGAGCCAAGCGATAGCAGGTTTGCAATCCAACTTACCGTTCCAGCAGCAACAGTGTGTGTAGGAGCTCGTCCAGATTGAACTCGAGCTCACGCTGGTCAAGCTTGCGCTTCGGTGTACCTAAATGTGATCAGATGCGTTTAGTTGTTAGTCCTCGCATCTACAACGTAGTCGCGTGATCAATCGCAGTGAACAAGCGTGTTTGTACGCGTACCCGTCCGCTTCTGCGCCGCATCGTCGGTATCGCTGTGTTTGCTGCATGCGCTGAGCACCTGTTCGTCCAACGACAACACCACAAACGAGAACAAGCGTCAGTGCCCACTCCACGCGCGCTGGGCTTGGCGCACCAAGTGCCAACGACGCGATTGCAGCGTACAGCGGCGCTCTCTTCGAACAACGTGTGCGCTTGTCGCCGAATGATCTCTGCTCCAGAGAGCACCAGTCAATGCCGCTGTCGGAACACCACAGGCCATGAACAGGTGCTCGCTTTCGCACCAAGACGCAACTGAACATGCTGCGATCGCGTCCAGATCTCTGTTGTTTCCATCGTGACCATGACCACGATGTCTTTCATGAGACTGCCAGACTATCACATACGCGCACACTGGACATGCAAGCCATGCGTGCAGTTGGCTATGATGCGCAATGTACCTTGCCGCAATGCCGCTGAGTCGTCTGCATTGTCGTCGTTGCCCATGTTGTCGCTGCAGCTTGCGTGTGCTGCATCAGCGGCACTTGCGCGACAAGGACGAGTGCGTTGTGTGCGCTGCCGCCGCGTCGAGTGCGCTGCGAGAACCAACTGCTGGAACGGTGCAGCCACGAGCTCGGCGTAGCGTTCGCAGAACGGATGTTTCACGTGCCGTCGCTTCTCGACGTCGTGCTCGACGCTTGCGACGAGTGCTGCGAGCGCTGCGTGCTCTTGCTCGCTTGGTGTCATCTCTCTCTCTCTTGGGCGAGCGCGGCTTGCTGTCTGTCGGTGCGCCTTGTGTCTTTGTGCCTTTGTGTCTTTGTGTGGCTGTTGCGGAATGCGGAATGGTCGGCGCTAGAGTTGAAGCTGCTCGTGGTGTGGACTGTCTGCGACATGTGAATGGACACACACTCTGCTGCACGACCAACTCGCGATCAGCTCGCTTTCACGTCGCGAGAGCAACATATTTTAGCCAGGTGCTACATCGATTGCTGAAAGCAGTCCACAATGCCTCAAATAGAAGCTGCAAAGGATTTCTTCTTCGCTCATCACAAGATCATCACAGCATTCGTGAACGCGCTGCTTCTTCTTCGAGCCAAAGCACCAACCACCGCCCAGCGACGACGAAGGACGATCATCCTCACGACAATGCTCCGTCCACTTGCGTTTGCGAGCGCACTCTTTGCGCTCGTGCTCGCGCTGTCGACATCGTCTAGCTCAGCGGCAGTGCTCCGCGTGCCTGTGAAGAAAGTCGACGACGAGACGTTCGCCAAGTCGCTGCTCGCCAACATCCGCAGTCTGCACCGTCCGGATGTGTGGCAGCCCGCGTTCCCTTCGCCGCATGCGGACGAGCAATCGCTGATGGACCACGCAGACGTCGTGATCCGGAACTTCCAGAACGCACAGTACTACGGAGAGATCTCGCTCGGTACGCCTGCGCAGACGTTCACAGTGATCTTTGACACGGGCTCGAGCAACGTGTGGGTTCCGAACCGCAAGTTTGGGAGTCACCACGTGTACGACCACGACAAGTCGTCGACGTACAAAGCGAATGGCACGGAGTTCAAGATCCAATACGGCAGCGGTCCGGTCTCGGGCTTCTTGTCGCAAGACTCGCTCAGTGTCGGGGGCCTGACGGTCGACGACCAGTACTTTGCAGAAGTGAACGTGACGAAAGGGCTCGGCCCTGCGTACTACCTCGGCAAGTTTGACGGTCTCTTTGGTCTCGCGTTCGACACGATCAGCGTCTCGCACCTCACGACGCCGTTCCACCGACTCGTGGACGAAGGGAAGCTCGACGAGCCTGTGTTTGCGTTCTACTTGGGCGACAAAGCGGATGGGGAGCTCACGTTCGGCGGCACGGACAAGAAGCACTACAAGGGCGAGCTCGAGTACGTCGACGTGACGAGCGCGACGTACTGGGCCGTGAAGCTCGACGCCGTGGAAGCGCACGACCAGAAGCTCACGACTGTGAACAAAGCGATCATTGACTCGGGCACGTCGCTGCTTGCAGGTCCAAAAGACCAAGTCGCAGCGCTCGCGAAGCTCGTTGGCGCGCACAAGTTCATCATGGGCGAGTACTTGATCAGCTGCACGGACCCGGCGCCCGACATCTCGTTTGTCCTGAACGGCAAGACGTACACGCTCACGAAGGACGAGTACATCATCAAGAACGGTCCGATCTGCCTCTGGGCGTTCATTGGCCTCGACATCCCAGCGCCAGCGGGTCCATTGTGGATCCTCGGCGACGTCTTCATGCGCAAGTACTACTCGGTCTTTGACTGGGGCACGGACTCGCGGAAGCCGCGCGTTGGCTTTGCGCTCGCTGCGTAGACAGACGCTTACGGATCGACAGCGAGGCGTCCATGCGACTCGCGAAGGCTGGTGACCCACCCAACTGTGAATGTGAGAGACGACGATGCTGATGATGGATGACGAGAGTGAAGGAGCAAATGAACTCGAGCCGTCGTACGTGTGTGCATTTGTATTATGTACATAGTCCCTGCTCGCACGAGCCACGATGCGCACGAGCGCGAGCAAGCGGCCGGAGCTGTCGGCCAGTGTTAGTGGAGCCAAGACGTGAGCGACCCGACGAGGAGCGACGGCTCAGAGTCGACTTCTTCGCCAGCAGCGACGGCAGCACTGCGCAGCGTGGCAACCTGTCGATGCAGCTGCGCTGCGTCTTCGCGCGACACGAGCATCACTGGGATGTGCACGCGCGCGCCGAGTCGCTGCTTGTCGTCTGTGAGCACGTACTGTCGGTCTGGGTAGCGCGCTTTCGACACCTTTGCGTTCACGATGACGACGCCAGCAGCTCCTGCGCGCTGCAGCCGCAGCGCTTTCTCTGCGAACGAGCACACGCCGCGCGTGGCAACAACGAGGCGACCAGCGATCTGCGCTGCGTCGTCGGATGCGATCGTCGCGCAGGCGTTGCCGATGGTCTTGGCAAAGAGCAGCAGTGGCGCTTCGACGTGTGTCTGCGCTTCAATGCGCTGGCCAAACATCGCGGGCCACGCCACGAGCGTCATGACGTGGACGTCTGCCAGGCGCACGGAGAGTGCGATCTGCGGCGGCGGTGGTGCAGCTGTGGCATCGGCAAGTGGCTCCGTCGACGCAGCATCAGCTAGTGACGACGTCGTGTCCTGCGTCTTGAGCCGGACGTTTGCGTTCTCGCACGCGCCATGCGGTGGCGGTAGTGACGCCTCACTGTCGCGCGCAAACAGCGTCGGGTCGAGCATGAGCAAGTGCCCTTCGGTGCTGAACACGACTTGGGACGACTTGAGCGACTGGCTCCTGCTCGTTCGGTGACACTGCGCAACGGACGCATTGCGCGCACTGGTGCTGCTGTTGCGCAGCGCAGTCTCGTTGTGTGGGAGCGCGAGCGACGGGACGATCACGTCCGGGTCGTCGCTAAAGAGCAAGTAGAGGTACTTGACTGTCTCGGACAGGAAGTAGCTGTCCATGCGGTCTTCGACAGCGAGCGTATGGATGTTCCCAACGGCTGCGTAGCCGCACGCAACGCGCGAGACGCGCTCAATGTCCTGCAAGAGCTTCCGTCCGATCTTGAGGTACTTGTCGTCGCGCGTGGCTTGGTACAGATGGTACGTGCTCTCAATGAGCTCTGGTCGCAGCGGTGACGTGCGTGCCCAGCTGATCACACTCCCTTGGCCAGCGAGGTCGAAGAGCTCGGGCATTGCGCCAAACTTGTCCCAGAGCCGAAAGAGCTGGTCGTGGCTCTTGATCGCGCTCGAGACGTCGCCAGCGAGCACTTGAAGGCCCGGCCAGAACGCCTGAAGCGCAGACACGCGACGCGACCGGACGTACTGCTTGCCGTAGTTCATGTCGACTTCAATGTGCACGTCGTCGTGCTTGATGTGCGTCTCGACGGCGCTATAGCTCATGGTGAACATCTCGAGCCACGCCGCGTTGCCGCTCACGACGTGGTACTTGAGCAAGTACTCAAAGAACGAGTCGAGACCAGCGCCAATGCCCACGTGCGAGTGAATCCACTCGCCCGATGCGACGTCGATCGCACTCCCGAGCAAGTTGAGCTCCGAGCGCCGGAGCCAGAGCGCGAGGACTGCGCTCTGCGCCTTTTCTTCAAAGACTGGGAGCGACGACAAGCGCGAGAGGTATGAGAGCTCGACGAGGAGCGACCCTGCGGCGGCTGGACACGTGAGCGTCGGTGTGTCTTTCACGACGCCGAGCTTGAGGTTCACGCGATGCAGCGGCAGACCTGTTGGGGTATCGAACGCTGGCAACAAGCGCGTTCCGAGGTCAACGGCGAGGTCCAAGAGCTCGCCGCTGTACTCGTGCGCGGTCATGATGCCCAAGTGGTCTGGCGACGCGAGCATGTGCGCCGACACGAGGCCGCCAATGACGCGGATCGTGCTCTCAAACACCGACACGGTCACGTCGCGGTCGAACGACACGTGCTCGATCACGAGCTCCACGGCGCGGACAAACTCGTCGCGGTCGCCGACGATCGCGAGCATGTCGAGCGAATCAATAAGCGTGAGCGAGTAGCCACCGAGGACGTCGTCGAGGTCGCCTCGCTCACGCTTGTCCCATCGCCGCCCTTCGCACGACAGCGGCTTGAGCTCGTCCCACGGGAACGCGTGGTCCATGTAGTTCCGGTAGCCGTGGTAGAACATATTCCGCGCTTGCTGCTGCCAGTGCTTCTTCTCCGACGCGTGCATCTTTGCGTCAGTGGTGCTGCTGCTGTGGAAGAGCACGATCATCAGCGCAGTCGCGAGCACTGCGCAGAACCATTGCATCGCACGCGAGCGGCGCCGCGACAGTCGCGACCGCATCGCGATTCGCACTGGCGATAGGAGAAGTACGCGCGCGAGCTACGGCGAGTGTCTGCTTGAGCAGACTCGCGCGCGTGTGCGTGGGTTCGAGCGTGCAGACAGCGCTCGCTGTCGTGCAGAGCACCAGATCAAGTCACTCCAGAGCTCCTCGCTGACTCGCGTAATCCGTGTGTACCACACACAATCGTAATCGCTACTTGCCCAAACGCCACAAAGCACAAAGCACACGAACGACATCGTGGACGACGCGAATGCTGCGCAGGAAGCCTTCGCGCGTCGAGGACCGCGCTGACGTGGCCGACGAGTACGAGGCGTACTTGGCTGCAAAAGAAGAGCACACGCGGCAGCAGACACCCAGCAGCGCCACGACGCGCAGCGAAGACGTTCCGATGCGCGACAGCGGCGCAGCAGCTGCGACTGCGCGACTCCAGCAACAGCAGCGCAATGCAACCCGCTCGCGCATTGGATTCGGTCCATAGCGCTCGTACGCACATGCACACGCACCATCTAGCGCTTGGCACGCTTGGTTAATCGAGACTACGTGACGCATCCACTCGCGCGGCGTTCATGCGTATCGCTGCTGCTAGATCACTTTCTTCTGCACGACCACAGTCGCGCGGCCCCAGCTCATGGCGAACTTCTGCTCGAGCACGACCTTCCAGCGCGTGGACGCAAGTGGCTTGGTGATCGTGACAACGTAGCTCCCGTCGCTCAGTGCGTCTACCAGCACATTGCGTGGCTGTCAGCTCCAGTATGTGCGTGCGTGTCGCCTACTCTCTCGCTCTATCCCGAGACAGAGCTGAGGCGCACCTGCTGCTGCTGAGATCGCTTGCAAGAGCTGCCGGAGCACGAGCATACGATCGCGTCGTCAGCACACCGCTATACACTCACTGGCCAAGCGCGCACTAGGAGATCCACGAGCCGCCATACACTGTCGCTAAAGCACGTCGAGTTGCAGATCACGAGCGTCGCGTCGCGCCAGTTCGCGGCGTTCGTCGCGTCTGCGCGTGCAAAGCCAACGTCGACGTCGGCTTTCGCAGCCGGCAAGCTATCGAGCATCTTGTAGCGCCAGTGGTCGAGCACTTTGAGCGCAATGCCGTGGAGACCATCGAGGATCTACTCATGCACCGAGTAAGTCTATCAAGCGACTGACACGAGAGAGAGAGAGACACACACACTCAGACGGACCTCAATGCCGCAGCACTTTGAGAAATCGTGCAGCAGCGCTGCTGCGAGGACCTACGTGCCCACGTATGAGCTCAGTCATGAGCGCTGCGACCACGTGCGTGTGCATGAGTTCGCAACGACGACGCAGACGCACGACTTTGCCGCAGCCCGAGCCGAGGTCGTAGAAGTTCCCGCCGCGGTCGAGCAGCACGCCAAAGTGCGTGCGCATCTGCGAGGCAGGACGTCCACGTGTGAGTCTGATCGCCATGGCTTGTGTGCGACTTGCACGTTCTGCTGCACGCACTAGGTGAAAGAGCTCATCGAGTGTCTCGAACGGAATCTCGCCGTACGCGAGCGAGCGGTTCGGCAGCTCCTTTGCCTCGCGCTCGAGACGCGACACAGTCTTCGCAGTCGCCTCTGGGTACGCAGCAAAGAGCTCGGCGTGCAGCTCGCGCGCATTCGCGACTGCAGGTCGCGCACGTCAACCACATACACTAATGAGCGCGAGAGAGAGCTAGCATGCAACATGCAGCACGCATAGCCGCGAGCGCACAACAGCGAAAACACGAGCAATCCAAGTGTCCAACGCTGTGAAAGCGCACCCACAACAGACGCACGTGCACAGTCGTGGCGCACCGACAGTGAGCGCCTCGCGCACGACAGCCGACGCGAGCTCGTCGCCGTTCACGTCCACGCGCACAGACTCTGCATCCATGCTCATGCTCGCAAGCTGATGATGTGTCGAGTCGATGCACGCACTTCAAGGTTCAAGGCTGGTCATGCAGCGAATGACGGTGTGTTTGTATGCGGTCTTGCATTCTGGCGTCGACTGGTTGCACTCCCTCACTTTCTTCTCGATCGGATTCACGAACAGCGTGACCCTCCCTCGTGCGTTTGACTCCACTTTCCCGTTGCACACACCACGCCGAGCTCGGGAGCATGCACTCGAGCAACAGCCTGCTGCCGCTCTCGCTCCGCCAGCCGCGCCACAGCTTCAGCACCGCGTCGAGTGGAGAGAGCCGCGTCGAGAACATGTACACGCCTCACTCGCCGATCCAGCGCGACGACGAAGACACGTCAAAGACGCGCAAAGCGAGCAAGTTGCCGAAGACATGCGGCCAGCGCCTCTCGAAGCGCTGGTTCGTCACTGCGCTCGTTGCGGGGCTCCTACTCGGGTACTACGCTCAAGTGCTCGTGTTCTTCTTGCACGTGCGCATGGGCTTCACGGGCGAGATCTTGCCGACGCACGAAGTGAGTCGCACAGCAAAAGGCACAGCGTCGCTCATTGAGTTCACCAAGCGCGTGATCTTCGTGTGCAAGAAGACGAACTGGGACTTCATCGGGCTCATTGCAACGCCGCACACCGTGCTGTTTGCACACACGGACGTGTACATCCCGCCGGCGCTCGACGAGACGCTCAGTGTCGTGCGCCACGACGGCGTCGATAGCTACTTGAACCTCCACAACAAGACGCTCACGATCATGAGCCACGTTCATCGCGACGATGCGCGGAACCACTTGCTCAAGCAAGACGAAGAGGCCGTCGTGTTCTGGCCGCACTACTACCAGTGCCTCAAGAAGTGCAAGAACCTCGCGACGTGCTACGCCGGCGACATGCACGTGAACATCGGCGGCGCGTCGAACACGAACTCGTACGTCTTTGCGACTGGCGGGTCCTACTTTCTCGGCAACGACCTGCTCAAGTGCTTGCTCGACGCGCCCGTGATGGTCGAGCTCGACGGTCTCGACTACGGCGAAGACAAGATGGTCGGGAAGATGCTCCACTACAACAAGTGCGCCGTGCAGTACGTGAGCTGCAAGTGGTTCAACAACCGCGAAGTGTACTCGCCGCACGCTGTGCTCAAGATGGTCAAGCAGTACTCGGTGCAGATCAAAGACGACACGGTGCTCCTGAGCCAAGCCGAGCAAGACGAGCTGGCCAACAAGATCGCTGATGCTGACACCGAGCCAGGCGAGCACTGAGTGCGAGACGTCGAGCGCATTGCGAGGCGTCGAGCGCATTGCGAGGCGTCGAGAGTCTCCGTGCGAAATAGATTTGGATTTTGTATGCACCACGTGAGCATGAGCTCGCACTGCTCGCTAGTGACAAAACCGAGGGAACCATTTTGCGCTCAACAAACACGCGTGGACCACATGAATAGCTAATTCGGCACCACGAGCGCGAAACGGCACGACGCACTCACACGCACGCGCTGCGGCTGGATGCGCGGCGCAGAGAACGCACCGACTGCGCTCGCACGCGACGACGGCAGCAATAACAGAGCTAGACGCACGCACGCACGCCGCTGTCCTCGCGTCGTAGGTGCAGCAGTGACAGCAGCAGTCGAGCGCAGTGCGAGCACGACGGCGCGCAGACAGAACGATCTCGCAGCTGTGCGCAGCGACTGTGAGCCAGAATGGGCTGCGGCGCGTCGCTCATGCAAAAGCAAGAGCCCGCGGAAGCAAAAGTGGCGCCGATGCTCGGCCCCGGCGCCAAGTCGACGCGCTCGCCGCTCACAAAGGAGCAGATCAACAGCCGCATCGTGTGCTCGCCCAAGACTGTCAAAGCCAAGATCACCGACAAGCTCACGGTCCAGTACGCGTACGTTTCGCAGCGCGGCTACTACCCGACGGTGCGTGTCTTCATCCTTTGAATGCCTCTGTGCATGCGCTGCAGAGCGCAAGTCGGCTCGCTAGCAAGCAATGGAGCCACTGACACACTCACAACCCACGCACTTGACACCACCAGCGCTCGACAAGCCGAACCAGGACGCGTTCACGATCATTCCGACGTTCAATGGCGACGAGAGCAAGGTGTTCTTCGGCGTGTTTGACGGCCACGGCACGACTGGCGACCTCTGCGCAACGTTTGTGAAGAAAGAGTCTCCCGAGCGCCTGATCAAGATCCTCGAGAAGAAGAACTGCGCGTTCCTCGAAGCCTACTCCAAGTCGTTCGAAGACACGAACGCCAAGCTCCACGCCTCGCGCATTGACGACAGCCTCAGTGGCACCACCGCGATCTCGATGTTCCTTGACAGCGACATGATCCACGTCGCAAACGTCGGCGACTCGCGCGCAGTGATTGCGACCATGAGCGAAGGCAAGCTCGTTGCGCAGCCGCTCTCAGTCGATCAGACGCCATACCGTTCGGTGCGCCACCACTCTGTCTTGCCCACTCAGGACCACTGCTAGCATGACTGACACTGCGTATGAATGGATGGACGCTAGGATGAGCGCGAGCGTGTGCGACGAGCTGGTGCGCGCGTGCTCACGATGGACCAACTGGAAGGCATTGCACCGATCCACGACGTACGTCCTTCTGGCATTGGGCTCTTGGCAAACGCTCTTCAGCTGGTCTAACCCAACACGACTGTGGTCTCCAATGTGCGTGTGCAGAACTGGGCAGCAAACTTGAATGACCAAGTCGACGAAGACGGCGACCCGCCGCGCATTTGGTCGCCCTATGGCGCGTTCCCCGGCACAGCGTTCACACGGAGCATCGGTGACGAGATCGCAGAGACGCTCGGTGTGATCGCAGTGCCAGAGATCACGTCGCTGCAGCTCACCGAGGACGACCGGTTCGTCGTGATCGCGAGCGACGGCGTGTTTGAGTTCCTCACGAGTCAAGCGGTCATCGACATGGTCGCGCAGTACGAAGATCCGCTCGAGGCGTGCCACAAAGTCGTTGCCGAGTCGTATCGGCTCTGGCTCACGTACGAGCTCCGGACCGACGACATCACAGTCATCTGCATCCACTTCAAGTTCACAGGCGGCAGTGGCGACGCGTCCGCGAAGCGCTTGCAGCGCCAGAAGAGCGACTCGCGCTTAGGACAGCAGCAGCTCCGCCCTGTGCGGCGCGGCATGTCGAAAGAGAAGCGCCGCGCACAGATGCGCAAAGACATGGCGCAGATGGTCAAAGAGGAGGACTTGGCGTACAAAGTGAGTGACCACGTCATTCGGAAGACGCCGGAGCAGCTCGCAGTGCTCGAACGCGTCACAAAGGGCAATTGGCTCTTCCGGCAGCTCACAGGACCGCAGAAAGACGACATCTTTGCCGTCATGGAGCGCATTGAAGCCAGGCCGGGCGACACGATCATCAAGCAAGGCGACCCGGGCGACAAGTTCTACCTCGTCGAGTCGGGGAACTACCAAGTCATTGTGCGCAACGACGACGACGACGGCAAAGAGAGCATCGTGCACACGTACATGGAGAAAGACCAGCAAGCGAACCAGCACGCGTCGTTTGGCGAGCTCGCGCTCATGCACAACAGTCCGCGGTCGTCGTCCGTCGTCGCGCTCTCGAGCGGCGTGCTCTGGGGCATTGACTGCCGCGCGTTCCGGCGCGTGTTCATCAAAGCGCCGACGTCGGTGCTCGTGCAGACGCTCAGGAAAGTCGACGTGCTCAAGACACTGAACCAGTCGCAGCTCGAGCGCTTGGCGAACAACCTCTCGGAGGTGACGTTCCAAGACGGCGACTACATCATCAACCAAGGCGACGTCGGGAATACGTTCTACGTGATCCAAGAAGGCGCAGTGATCTGTACGATCTGGGAAGAGGACGGCGCGACGAAGAAGAAGACGTCGCGCGAAGTGCTGCGGCTGAAGAAGAACCAGTACTTTGGCGAGCGCGCGCTGCTGAACGACGCACCGCGCGCTGCGAATGTCATCTCGGTCGGTCGAACAAAGCTGCTGCAAGTCGGTCGACGCGAGTTCGAAGAAGTCCTCGGGTCGCTCCAAGACATGATCGAAGCCGACCGGCAGCAGCGCGAGGCGCGGCACAACTTTGAGACTGCCGTGAAGAACCTCATCTACAGCCCAACGGTGCGCCGGAATTCCAGTCCTCGGCCCGCTGCGGCCGCAGGACATGAAGTTCCGGTGCGTCGTGCAGACGACGGACTTTGGCTGCCTCGCAGTCTACCAGGGCGTGTCCGAGACGCAGCGGTTCTACACTGTGAACGTCTTCTCGCTCAAGCAAGTGAAGAAAGAGAAGAAGGCCGACGAAGTGTCCAAGTACCTCACAGCGCACAAGACGATCCGCCCCGACACGCCGCTCATCCCCGAGATGGTCACGACGTGGAAAGACGACCGCGCGTTCTACATGTCGTTCGACGGCGTCATGGTCACCGAGCTCGCGTCGCTCCTCGCCGACGAGAAAGAGAACCGCTTTGACGAAAAGCTCGCGCGCGTGTACGCTGCGCAGGCGCTGCTCATGCTCGAGTACATCCACTTTGCGGGCTTTGCGTACCGGAACTTGAGCAGCGACAACATCATGGTCGACACGAAAGGGTACCTCCAGCTCCACGACTTTAGGTGCGTCCGAGTCTGCGTGTACCTGACTACCGGACTGACTAAGATGATAGGCACCAGGCTCGACACTGACGCTCATTGTCTTGATCTCATCTCTCTCTCTCTCTCTCTCTCTCTTACTAGACATATGAAGAAGCTCCCAGACGAGACGCGCACGTACACGATCTGCGGCACGCCCGAGTACATGGCACCGGAGATGGTCTCGGCGCGCGGCCACAACGCGAGCGCCGACATCTGGGCACTTGGGATCCTCCTGTACGAGATGCTCTGTGGCAAGACGCCGTTCGCGGTGAAAGAGGAAGGGCTGACCGAGAAAGACGTGACAATGGCGACGTACTCGAAGATCTCGCGCCACCAG
Organism: Globisporangium parvum; assembly: GCA_023333885.1. NCBI lineage: Eukaryota > Oomycota > Peronosporomycetes > Pythiales > Pythiaceae > Globisporangium > Globisporangium parvum. The sequence continues at coordinate 19,441 of JAASFT010000199.1, forward strand.
AAAGACAGTCTCGAGTTCCCCCGCGACGACCTCTCGCCGCAAGTCCAGGACCTCGTCACGCAGCTCTTGAACCCGTTCCCAGATGCTCGCCTCGGTGGCCAGAACCAAGTGGACATTGACAAAGGCGGGTCGGTCATCCGCGCGCATCCGTGGTTCGAGTCCGTCGACTGGGTCGTGCTCGCGTCCAAGACCGCGCCGTGCGAGCATGCTGAGGCGATGCAAAAGCTCTTTGACGAGCAGCTCGCGTCTGGGACAGAGATGCCTGAGATGGAGCGCTGTCTCGGCGAAGTCGAGTGGCTCGAGAACTTTTAGGAGGTACGGCGATGTGCGCGAGAGCGCGCGTGCGTGGACACCCCCCTTCGCTCGCGCATTCTACGGCGTCAGATAGAGCTGCCGCGCGTGTGCGTGCTCGCTCGTTCGATCTCGAGTCCTAGGTCGCACAATCGCTCGCTGCGGTGTCGCGCGCGCGCTAACTCTGAATACACCGGATGCTTTGATGCGATGCTTCTGTGTGCGGTCGTCACGACCTCGATAGCTCGTGCGCCGGACACGAGGCGCTGGAACGATCGCTTGAGGTCCTCGACTTCGAGACGACAGCCAGAGGTTGTGGTATCACGCCTACTATTGCAAATCGCCGCGATTAAAGAGTCTAGATAGCGATATATGTACAAGACGAGAACACTCGATGGTCTTTTCCGGCTTTATACTTGTGTGCTGCTCCTGTACGCAGGGAGTGGAGTTTCCTTCTCTGCGCAGCAGCAACGAGCGTCCACACGTGCTCGAGCAACGAGCAACCGCAGGCGAAGAACGACCCGCGAAAGGCAGCGCGGTCTCTGTCTCCGTGCGGACGCCAGCACATCAGCACGGGGCGAGTGACTGAGCGTCTCTCATTGCGTCCTCTGCGTCGCTGCGACTCGACGCGACAGAGCTCGCTCAGCGCCTCACGCACAACCGAACGACTTGGGAAGCGACCGAGAAGACGAGAGCGCGAGAAGACAGCGACGAGGTACGCGCGCGCGCGAGCGAATCTACTTTGTGTGGTATGCAAGTGCGCTGTTGTCGTGTGTCAGTCTGTTTGTGTGTGTGTGTGAGTGAGTGAGGCTTGTGTGTGCGAACACGAGCGTTCACAGCCGGAGCGGTTGTTCATGCGCGTGCCTCTCTGCGCTTGTCTATCGATCGGTCGCTTTGCATCTATCTCTCTGGTACTACGGCTGTGTCTCACTTCCTCTCTCTCGTCTGCGACTGCTACAAGAACGCTCCACTTCGACTGAGCAATGCTGCAGCGCCTGCGTCACGCGGTGGGCTGGGGCATCCCAGCCCCGCCGCCTGGGACGCGCATTGACTTTCAAGTGTGCGCACCACTCGGTCACGGCCAGACGCTGTACATCGTTGGCGACATCCCTGCGCTCGGCAGCTCTGTCGAGTGCCAGCCGAGTCTCGCGTCCAGCAGCACGTCCGGCGGCGAGAGCGGTCTCGCGCTCGTGACGACACCGGACTTGTACCCGATCTGGTACAACCTCGAGCCGATCGTTGTGCCTGCTGGAACGACGATCCGGTATCGCTACGCCGTGTGCTCTGGCAGTCGGTTCCTTCGGTACGAGACGCTTCCAGTCGACACGCGCGTGCTGAGTCTCGGGACGGAGTACGTACAGACGCAAGATACGCTCGACTCGCTCGTTGCTGCTGTCGATGCGCGCGAGAGCGAAGCGTCGCAAGCGCGTGGCGGTAGCGGTGGGCTCTGGGGCATCATCCCGCGGCTGAGCTCTGGTCAAGCGTTCGTGGACCGCCGAGCGACTGCGAACGAAGAGAACGGGGCTGGGAACGCCTGGTCCAAGTCCAAGCCAGTGGGCTCATCGAGCAAGCGGCTCGGACGCGCGTTCGCTGAGACGATCCACGAAGAAGAGGACGGTCATGGCGACGACGACGACACGGCGAATGGCGATACGACAGCCGCGACTGGCGATGCAGATGTGACAATGACAGTAGCAGCAGCAGCAGAAACGGAGGAGTGGCAGCCGCCGCCACTGTCATCCGCGACAACCGGGACAGTACCGCGCAGCTTTAGCCTCACGGGCTTGAGCAGCAGCGCGATGACCACTGCTGCTGGTACTGGCGGTCTTGCTGCGACGGCGTCTGCGTCGGCTGCTACTGGACCCGAGTACGGACCCGCAACAGTGTCGCGTGGCATGGACGAAGACGCGAATCTCCAGTGCTACAGCCCAGTGCTGAATCGCGCACGGACGTACTCGGACGAGCCGCTCAAGTCGCCGCAGAACGTCACGATCGAAGCGACTGACGGCGTGATCATCGTCGTGTACCGCTTGCCAGTGCTCGTGAAGCGCACGCCGAGTGGCGAGTACTTGATCGAGTGGGAAGACGACAACCTCGTGTGTCCGTCTGGGCTGATGAAAGACGCGACGAGCGACTCGCACTTTGACCGCGTCAGCTCAATGCGCCTCACGTGGGTCGGCACGGTGCACTGCTCGTCTGTGATCCCGCGCGAAGACGAAGAGCGCTTGGCGCGGCAGCTCGAAGCGTTCCACTGCGTGCCGGTGTTCCTGAACCCGACGCTCGCGCAGACGTTCCACGGCTTTTGTTATGGCACGCTCTGGCCGATCTTCCACAACATCGTCGACGTCTACGGCCGCTTGCCGACGCGCTGGTGGAACCCGCACGAGCAGAAGAACGCGTGGGCGTCGTACAAGAACGTGAACCGGATCTTTGTGAACAAAGTCATTGAAGTGTACAACGAAGGCGACCTCGTGTGGGTCCACGGCTTGCACTTGCTCGTCGCACCGTCGTTCCTCTCGCGCCGCTTGCCGAGCGTGAACGTCGGGCTCTTCTTGCACACGCCGTTCCCGTCGTCCGAGATCTTCCGGACGCTCTCGGTGCGCTCCGACTTGCTCCGCGGCATGCTCTCAGCGGACCACATTGGCTTCCACTTGTACGAGCATGCGCGCCACTTCTTGACGAGCTGCCGCCGCATCCTCGGACTCAAGTACAGTGCTCAGCCGGGCGGGTACATTGGCATTGAGTACAGCGGCCGCATGGTCATGCTCACGATCAGCCACATTGGGATTGAGCCGCCGTTTATGGAGATGGTGAGCCAGAGCGCGCAGGTTGCAGTGGACACGCAAGCACTCATGGCGCAGTACGACACGGCGAACCGGAAGATGGTCGTGAGCGTCGACCGCGTCGAGCGCCTCAAAGGCATTCTGCTCAAGCTCGGTGCGATCAAGAAGTTCTTGGAGACGCACCCGGAGTGGGTCTCCAAGCTCCAAGTCGTGCAGATCGGCATCGTCGATACGTCGAATCCGTCCGAGGCGAAGAAAGGCGTGCAAGAGGAGATCCAGAACTCGGTCCGGAAGATGAACGAGCTCTTCTCGCACGGTCGCGCGACGCCGATCATTGCGTACTTTGAGGTCGAGAACACGGACTTGGCGTCGCGCTTGCCGCTCTGGCGCGTCGGCGACGTCTTGCTCACTACGTCCGTGCGCGACGCAGTGAACCTGTACCCGTTCGAGTTCATCTACGCGCACGAGCTCGAGAAGAAGCCCGGTGTTGTGATCGTGTCGGAGTTCTCTGGCAGCAGCCGCGTCTTGACGGGGAGCATCGGTGTGAACCCGTGGAAGCGCGAAGAGATCGTGCGTGCGATCGAGCACGCAGTGACAATGTCGGATGACGAGCGCATCGCGCGCCATGCGAAAGACCTCGAGTACATTGCGAACAACTCGCGCACAAAGTGGGCCGAGCGCATCCTCGTGGACCTCAAGCGCACAAAGAAGTACGCCGCAGAGGGCGAGCACATGGGCTACGGTCTCGGTCTCGGCTTCCGCATGCTCGAGTTCAACGCCGGGTTCAAGATGCTCGAGACCGAAGCCGTCGCGAAAGCGTACCGCACGAGCTTTCGCCGCGTGATCCTGCTCGACTACGGCAACACGCTCATGCAGGACGAGCGCGGCGGCGCGAACGACTTTTCCAAGTACCTCAGCTGCGCGTCAGACCAAGCGTTGGCCGATCCATCTGTGCTGTCGCGGACCGACACGCCTGCAGCGTCACCCGAGGTCCTCTCGGCGCTCTCGCTGCTGTGCGCCGATCCGCGCAACACTGTGTTTGTCCTGAGTGGGAAAGAGCGCGGCGACTTGGAGCAGACGCTCGGGTCCGTGCGCGGTCTCGGTCTCGCTGCCGAGCACGGGTACTTGTACAAGTGGGGCGACGCCAAGAGCGGTGCAGACGCGGACGACGTCTGGCTCTGCACGAAAGACAACTTTGACGACTCGTGGAAGGACGTAACGCACTCGGTCATGGACATCTACACGCAGCGCACGCACGGGACGTACATTGAGCTCAAGGGCAGTGCGCTGCTGTGGCAGTTCCGCGACGCGGACCCTGAGTTTGGGCAGCTCCAGGCAAAAGAGCTGCACGACCAGCTCACGCAAGTGCTCGAGCACTTTCACGTCGAAGTGCTCACGGGCACAGACTACTTGGAGGTGCGGCCCGAGGGCGTGGACAAGGGCGTGATCGTTGACCGCATCCTCTCGACAATCGAGTCCACGAGCGGGAACTACGTCGACTTTGTGCTCTGTGTCGGCGACGACGCGTCGGACGAGTTCATGTTCCAGTACTTGGAGGAGTCGCGGAGTCGCCCAAAGCTCTTCACTGTGACCGTTGGGAAGAAGCCGAGTGCGGCCAAGTACTTTGTGAACGACGTGGACCAAGTGAAGGAGATCCTCCACTCGCTCACGAAGCTCTCGACCGTCGCGAACCGCAACTTGTCGATGAACGACCTGCGCCTCTTGGACCGCAATCGCCCTACGTCGTACGTCGCCTGTCGTGTCGTGCTTGTTGGTGCTGTGTGTGGGAGGAGGGAGAGTGCCACGAAGACCTTCGAGCTCACGTGTCGTGCTTGTGCTGTCCATGCGTGCGCTTCCTTCTGTCCACCGCGCAGGTCGGACCTGTTCCAGTTTGCGCCGCGGCTCTCGGGCACAGGCTCGGACTACCGCAGCGAAGGGAGCTTTGACGGACTCACAGCGTCGCCGTTTGGTGACTTGGCAACGACGACTGCGACTGCGACTGCATCTGCGCCGTCGTCTGAGTACGGGAGCCAGAACTCGCTCCGCACGGCCAAGTACTCGATGTCGATGAGCGCGCTCTCGACCGTTGCAAACACGTTCCCAGCGACGTCGTCGACGTACGAGCAGTACTTCAGCAACATTGACGAGAGCGAGGAGGACGACCAGGGCGGGATCTTTTTCTAACTAATTTACCAGTCCGCAGTGCCACTGGCGGCGGCGACGGGGGCATCGGCGAGCAGGACGAGCGAGCGCTCGTGTGCAGACCGAGACCGAGACGCAGCGCACACTCGCGGCATCGCTGCTGCTGCTGCTCGCACAGTGTCCCTCCAGTACGTACAGACGCAGCATAAGCCAGTCAGCCACCAACACGGACACTGCTCTGCATTGCGTCATGTTCATAGGCAGATGCTGCAGCCGTTCGTGCATTCGTGTTGCCGGGTCTAGGCATCGACGCAGAGCAGAGTCGCTCACGAGCGTGCGACGCGCTCGAGCTCGTGCTGAAGCGCAAGTGCGTCGTCGTCGCCGTGCGGCGTGTCGACGAACCGCTCTTGGATGTCGGCGACTGTCGCGTACTGGTCGCCGAACGCATAGTCCTTGACGACTGCAGTGTTCCAGTCGACGCTCGTGAAGACAAAGCCATTCGCTTTGTCGATCGCTTGGATGAGCTTCTGGAGACTCGCGCCGTCTTCGATCTGCAGCGGCACGAAGCTCACGAGGCTAAAGTCCTCGATCACGTCAATGAGCGCGCTGTTCATGCGGCGAAAGCGCTCCTGGAGCGCACTTGGCTGACGCGTCAGCGGCACGTCGAGCACAGCAGCGCTGGCATCGGCTGTGATGTCGTCACTCGGGTCATCGAGGCGGTCGAGGAGATACCGCAAGTCGAGGACGTCGGTGTAGAAGTCCAAGTTGAACGCTGCACGGCGTCAGAGGCAGAGCCACACGAGTAGCGAGTAGTGTGCGTCATGAGCGACTGGCTAGCAAGAGACACGAGCGCGAGCGTGAGACGCACCGAGCTTGCCGTACTGCTGCATGAGGTCGATCTTCGAGAGGACGTTGATGTGCGGGAGCTCGAGACGCACCATGGACGAGAGGCTCAGGAGCACGACCGAGACAAACTTGGCGCTGTCGGTGCAGTGATGCGCGTCCACGAGGTGCACAACCGAGAGCTAAGCGAGAGTCAGTCAGGGCACAGCCAGACAGTCAGTCGGTCGGTCTGTCAGCCAGTCGTAGTGACAGGTTGGGCAGCACGTTGAGTGCTCGCCTTGAGCGCGACGCACCTTGTAGTTGAGCTTCTGGATCTTCTGGAGGATGTTGTACACGCTCGCTTCGTGCGTGTAGAGCTCGACTTGACCGGGAAAGTCAAAGAGCACGTACTTGCCCTCGAGCGCAACGAGCTTCTCCTCGAGCCAGTCAAAGTTGTGGTCAATGTAGTCCATGCAGTACACGAGACCTGCGCCGCATGCTCACGTGCGTCAGGTACACCGAGTACATTGAGCTGAACAAGTGGCATGCGCAGACGCAACGATGCAACACGCACCGCCGTTTGGACCGAGCTCGAGCTCCTCCATGACGTTCTCGAGCGACACCATCTCGGAGATGTCGATCGCTGGCTCGTATGTACACACACACAGGCAAAGAGAGAGAGAGAGAGACGCAGTGACAACGACAGCAGGAGATGGCAGAGCGAGTCAAGGATACCACGCGGTGCACATACACGCAACACCTTTGCAAGCACCATGGACAGCAGATGATCACCATGCGCGGTGACGATACTGACATGCACATGTGCACGCGCGTATTGGACGTGACAAAAGGATATGGCAAGTGCTCGTTCGCAGGGTCCATGTTCACGATCACGGTCTCGCGGCCGTTCTGCTGCAGGAACTGCTGCATGCCATTGCAGTACGTCGTCTTGCCCGAGCCCGGCGGCCCGAGCACCATCTGCGCAAACGGCATGGCTTTGGCTTCCACGTCGACCAACGCAACCAGCACGAATGAACACTGAATAAAGAATGATGTAAGGGAGAATGGCTAACAGCGAGCGAGAGAAAAACGAGGGAGTGATGACTCCCTCGTTTTCCTCTCGCTCACGTTTTGCAACACACGAGCGAAGCAACAGTCAAGCGACTTGGCTGAAGAAGGCTGCAGCGGCGCAAGAGAGGCTCTTTCAGGCGCCGAAGCTGTCTTGGCGACGTGAACTCAAGTCAACGAGCTGGTGCGTGCCGCGTGCACGGTAGATCACAACATGAGCGGCTTGCATGCACTTCACAAGTGCATGCAGCCTTGCCTCGCGTCAAGGCTCAAACGCTTTGTGTAGAGCACTTGCATGAACGTTCATTGAGAGACAAGACTGCTGCTACAGTGCTGAAATGCGTTGAGCTGACGCGCAGCCAACTTGCCATCCGAGTAGCTCCGGTGCTGGAGAGACGCTCAAGGCACGGAGCGACAGAGACAAAGAGGAGTCACAAAGCGACGACTTGCGACGGAACGGTTGGATGCTCGCTCAGTAGTGGATGCAGATGAGCTGACCCCACTGGTTGTAGCGGCAAAGACCGGCGATGAGGATGCTTGCTTTCGAGCCAGGCGTCTTCTCGAACGTGCACAGGTACTCCGCGCCATCAACGGCTGGAGGAGTGCAGCCAAGAGGCATGACCGGAACAACAGCTGAGCTCGTCGTGAACGTAGTGCTGGCGTCGATTGCTGAGCACGAGCAGTCGGCTGCGTTGGCGCTGGCGCCGAGAAGGGCGACGGTCGCGAGGACGGCGAGGTGCTTGATGGTTTGCATGGCGATGGTGAGTCTTGGACTTGTGTGTGCGCTTGGAGGCAAATTGAGAAGTGAGTACTGCACGTATGTGTGCATGCGCGTGCGTGCGGGTGGGTGGTCACATGTAGTCCTGATCAAGCGAAGCACTGCCTGTTACGTGCTGATTCTGGAGAACGGATTGCTCGCCGCCGGGAAGCAAGCGTCTGGCTGGCGTGAACGAGCGTGTGTCTGCTGGACGATCGTATGCAGCCAGTTCGTGCGGCTCTTGCTAGACAGTGCGTGCGCGGGCGAGCCTGTGTTGAGCATACGTCGGCTTTCCGTCCCGCCGTTGGCTTGTTGACTTTGGACCTCGTTCGTCGTCGAACCTCCGACTCGAACATCGCGCTTCGAACATCGGGCTTTGGTGTTTGATTCTTGGACCGTTGGATCCTTGTGACATCGTGGCTGCGGGGCTGGACGCCTTGGCGCGTTGTGTAGTCAAGGAACTCTATATCACCGACAGACTTTAGACTCCATACCTAGCTCGATCGCTTACGTTGGAACAATGGAGCGATGGTGCAAAGCGAGAGTTGGGTGATGAGGAGCGAGGGAGCGAGGGAGCGAGGGAGCGAGCAAGAAAGGATGAAAGGAAACAAAGGGTGGTGCGAGGAACTGTGGCTGTCTTGGCGTTGTGAGTGCAGACTCGTCGACCGTTCTACTTGGCACGAACGCACACTTGCTCTCGCTTGCTCTCCATCCCTGCATCCATCCTGTCGTATGACCTCGAGTCTCGCACAATTCGTCGGACCGGGACTAGGTAGTGGTTTGGTTTGGGATATATCCGCTGTTGGTATGTGTTTGGAGTATCAAAATGTGGTGTGGCGTCAGCTGTGACAATGTGGTGTGGTGACAATGTGGTGTGGATTGTGACGCAAGGACCAGACCAGGCCGCTGTGCTGACAGTCGTCGCGGCCAATGCGTGGAGTCCGCACATCGAGCTAAGAGGAGTCTGCTTTGGTTGGAGCGTGCTGGTTTCGACTGTGTCCACGCACCGCATACACGCAACACGGTCACACGCAAGGCCCATGGTATGGGCGATGCAACACAGACACATCGCCTCTGTCGCAGTGGTAGCCACCGCCATCGCGGCATAATCATATCACAGATAGGAGAGCAAGTGGGGTGGGCGACTGACTGTTCATGTGGATCGGCAAGCCGCGATCGCGATTGCAGTTGAGCTAAACCAATCGTCTCGTGCAAAATCGAGCATTCGGAGCATTGGCGTTCGGAGTCGTCCTAGTAATCGGAGCGCTCGGTGCAAACAGATCACTCGAGGTCGCCGAGGCTTTTGGAGAAGTCGAGACACTTGCGTCGAGTCGCCATACTCGCAGCACACTTGCGTCGCCAGGCGTTGAGTGATCGATAGGAGCGGGTCGCAGACAAGACAAGGCACCGAGACGCCGCGTCCGACTGTCGAGATGAGGCAACAAGACGAGAGGTCGTGGTGGTCGCATTGCGTGCGTGTGCAGAGATGCGGCGCGGTGGTGTTCTAGTGTTCACGGAGCCGTCGGAGCCGTCGGAACCAGCGAAAACCAAACAGAGCAGTTGAGCAGTTGAGCAGGTGAAGTCGGAGCGAACTGACAATACGCAGGATACAGCACCCTAGTATCGAGCAAGCAAAGTAAAGCGAAGTAAAGCGGTTGTGACACAATGCAGCAGTCGCCACAGAGCGAGCGAGCGAGCGAGAGACTATGAAACTACCATCCAGCGGACGAGCAGCAGCGCAGCGATGGCAGAGTAGCTGCTGGTCCGTCTGTTGGTCTTGCGCGGCAGGCGCGACTATGACAACATCCGGCGCGGCGTGTTGCGCTTGGGCTGGCGTTCGAGCACACTAGTGCTAGTAGAAGATGTGTCTGTGCCACATGGCGGATGCAAATCATGTGCGCGGTTGTCTGTGTTGTGAGGCTGCGCTGGACGACACAAACGGCGTTCGGTATTGTATACCTGGAACGCGTCGCGTCATGAGCGTAATGTCAGAAATCTGCGTTCTGGCAATCAAACCCACCAACATCGCACCACACCACAATTTCATGAGCATATCCATCAAGATCAATCAATCAATCACGAGAACACTGCCTAGATAATCATCCCAGCAATC
>JAASFT010000002.1:0-123360 GCA_023333885.1 Globisporangium parvum
GAGCCAGAGCCAGAGCTCGACGTGGTCGCCAAAGTTCCGGATCGAGCGCGAGACTTTGGGCGAGCAGCCCACGTGCACGTGCTCGTGCAGGTACAGCACTGTTTCAAAGTCGTCATTCGCGACAGCGTTGTCCATAGCAGTTCGCTCAGCTTGCTGCTGCTGCTGCTGCTGCTGCGACTCTGTTGCTGCCTGCTCTCTCGCTCGCGTCGTGCTGCTGCTGCTGCGAAAACTCGTTGAGTTTGTCGACCACGTACGCGATCCTCACGCGCTGCGACGGCTTAAATGCGCACATCATCTGCACCAGACCCCACTGCGACGCACTCAGACACGCTGGTTGGAGCGGGAGCTTCCCTTTCCGCACTCGGTAGCTCACGACTGGACCGTCTACACCAGGTCCCCACGGCGCTTCGCACGTCGCCGCTTCGAGAATCAGCATCCCAAACGCGTAGATGTCAGATGCGAGTGTGAGGCGATCGCCACGGAGGTACTCGGGTGACTTCCACGGCACAGCTCCGTGCTTCTTCTTGTCGACCACGATCTCGGCGCTGCTCAGGATGCTGCTCAAGCCAAAGTCGATAATCTTTGCGTTGCCACCTGCGCCAATGAGCACGTTGTCGCACTTGAGGTCGTTGTGCAGGATGTTGTGCTCGTGAAGGTGCTGCAGCCCGAGTGCGACCTGATAGAGCAGCTGCCAGCTCCGCGCGGCGTTCACTCCAGTCTTCTCGCTCAAGTACTTCACGAGCGTCCCGTGGCCAGCGTGCTCGCACACAAAGTACCGCTTGCCAATGTGACAAGCACCGTACAGCTTGATCACGTGCGGGTGGTTCAGCGGGAACCACACGCGCAGCTCGTGGAGGAACAACTCTGTGCTGTGCGCGTCGCTGTCGTCCTCGTAGCCCATGGACTTGACCACAACAGGCGTGTTGCGCCACGTCGCCTTAAACACTTGGCCGAATGCCCCCTCTCCGATCTGAGTGGCGCGCTCGAGGTTCAGAGCGTACGTGCGGATGAGCCACGCGGGGTCTGCTGCTGATTCACTCGCGACTGCAGCGTTGATCGCGTCCAAGTCGAGCTCTTTGAACTTGTCGTTCAGTCGGCCAGGCGCGAACCGCATGATGCGCACTGGACGAGTGCTGCTGTCAGCTGCATTTCGAGCTGCTGCTGTCGCATGGGCTGCGTCTCGAGCTGCTTCCGTGTCGACGCGAGTCTCGTCTTCGGTTGTTGAGCGCGTCTCTGTGTCGTCTGCATCGTCGCGTTGCTCGTTCAACAAGCGCACACGTCGCCACTCGTGGACTGGACCGCTGTCTGGTGCAACTCCGAGCAGCTCGAGGACCTCGTCGAGCTGTAGATGGAACACGTTGCTCTGCAACGACACCTTCTGGCTCTTCGCCCGCTGCGCCACCGATTCTTCTCGACAGGCGTTGCCGAGGAACCGATAGAAGGTTTGCAGCACCTCACTAAAGCGCACCACTGCGACGTCACTCGACATCCGGTACTGCGCTTGCATCAGAGCAAATACCTCACGCATGCGCTCGTGGATGTGCTGTGCAGCGTCAGGAGCCTCGCGGCAGTTGTCGAGCATCGTCTCGAGCCGTCCGAGGTACGTCTCGAGCGTGCACCCGAGGTCAGCGAACACAAACTTGTCGAGCGTCGGCGGGCGCCTCGATGCTATCGCGACACTGTGCGGGTGGCTGTCCTGGCTGGAGCTCGCGGCGTTCGTCGCGGACTGACCTAGTGTGTGTACAACTTGCGCGATCGTCGGTCTCGTTGACGGGTCAAGCCGCTGCATGTGATCCAGAAGAGTGCTAGCAACGCTGGGGAGATCGTCAGGTAGGTTTGGACGGTGGCCTCGGATAACCTCATCTGCCAGATTATGAGTACCCGTCGTCGACCCGAACGGAACGTCGCCAGTCAGTGCTTCGACAGCGCACATCGCAAGCGCGTACACGACGGATGCCGCCGTCGCACTTTTCTTGAGAGAGATCTCTGGCGCTTGCCATCGCACGAGTTCCGCCATTGTCGCAGAGTCGCCTTCGACTTGTAGTGCGAGGCAACGGAAGGCGCAGATCTTCGCGACACCGTTGACACCGATCCAAATGCTGTCGCACGTCAGTCGGTCGATGCTGACCCCAAGCTCGAGGAGGTACTGGAGTCCGATCGATGCCTCGAGCAGCTTTTGCCACACCAAGTGCTTGGTCTCGTCGCTCTTGAGGTACTCGCGTAGGCTCGTACTGACTGCGTCCTCAAACACAACCACGCCCGGGGACTGGAGGTGCGACGCGCCAAAGATCTTGACCACGTTTGGGTGATGCAGTGGAAGGCATTGCTCGACCGCGTGGACAAACGCTTCGTGCGGAAGCTCGCACTGGCTTGCCATGACGACCGCACTCGCCCACTTCCCGCGAACAACCGCTGACGTCGCGCGAGCTGCTGTGGATCTCTTGGTCTTGCGTTCCTCGAACGCCACATTGAGCTCACGCGGTGGGATGAACCACTCTGGAACTGACTGGGGAGTGTCCATCGCGAGTTCACCCAAGGCTTTGCGGTGTGCCAGCTCCACGAGCGCGAGCATGCCAGGGCTGTGTGTGTCGCGCTGAACCTGGAGCTCGTCGCGCAGCAGTTGCGCGTCTGTGGCAAGCGACTTGGTGGTTCCGAGACGCGAGTCACCATCGATCTGGGCTCGAAAGTGCTCGAGCACCTCGCCTTCGTCAGCTGCGCACTGTGATGTCCACTCGGTTGACGCGAGCGGACTTGACGACGAATCCAGTCCGGATTCCAAGAACGTCATCTCCGTGTGCAGGTTGCGAAGTCGGCTTGAGATCGTTGGACTTGCAACGAGACGCGCGATCACGCTGGACGCCGAGCACGATGTCTTGAGTCGGATCGTGTGGAACATGATCATCGCGAACTGGACCACGTTCGCACGCGACTGGAGGCTTCGTGTTGCTGCAAGTCGGTCGTGGATCGCGGTCAGCCGACTGCAGACACGGAGCCACATCGTCTGGAACTCGTGCGTCCTCTCAGCGTACTCGCTCAGTGTTTGCAGAGTGGCAGACAGCAATGATCCCTGTCGGTCGTCGCTGTCGCTCGTGCAGGCTGCCTCGAGAGTCAGGTATCCAAGGTCGAAGAGCGCGGGGACCATGCTTACGTCTTGGCGCAGCGCAGCAGCCACTAGCACAGTCTCGCCGTCAGTAGCACGAGCTTGAGCAGACGCGCCAGCATGAAGGAGTAGCTTCATTGCGTCGATGTGGCCACCCTTTGCAGCGGCGATCAGTGGTGTGTTCCCGTCGTTGTCAGTGGCTTCGAGCAGCTCACGGCAATCGGCTCTCGAGCGGAGAAGCAGCGAGATCACATTCGTGTGCTCTTGCCCAGCAGCGATGTGAAGTGGAGTCACACCTTTTGTGTCTGCCGCAGCTGGACTTGCTTGATGACGCAACAGCTCGGCAACGACGTCGTCGTGCCCGTTTGATGACGCGATCCAGAGCGGGGTCTTCCTGTCGTCATCGGCTGCATCGACGCTCGCTCCGTGAGCCAACAACGTGGACACGACGCTGGCGTGGCCGCTCTGGGACGCGATCCAAAGAGGCGTCCAGCCCTGCGAGGTAGCAGCGTCGATGTTCGCCCCACGTGCCAGCAACAGCTTCACGACTTCAGTTCGACGCCGTGCAGCGGCGACGTGAAGAGGAGCCACGTGCTGCAGGTTCTCTGCGCCTACGCGTGCGCCGCTATCGAGCAAAGCGAGCACCGTGCTCATGTGCCCGTTTTGTGCTGCGATCCAGAGTGGAGATGACCCGCGGTTCTCACGAGCGTCGACGCGCGCGCTGTGCTTCAGCAGCTCCGACACAGTGGCTGCGTGCCCGTTCTGTGCTGCGATCCAAAGAGGTGTCATCCCGTTGGTGATTGCAGCTTCCGTGTTTGCCCGATGCTTGAGCAGCGTCGATACTACGTTCGTGTGCCCTTCTTGTGCCGCGACCCACAGCGCCGTCGTTCCGTTCGCCTTGTGTGCGTCCACGCTTGCTCCATTCGCTAGCAATGCCTGAACGACATCTGCACGATCGCAAATGGACGCAATGAAGAGCGGAGTTACCCCACTGTGGTTCGGAGCGTCGACGAGCGCACCTCTGGCTAGCAGCACACGCACGACTGCGAGGTGGCCTTCCTGCGACGCCGCATACAGCGGAGTGCGCCTATCGTTGTCGTCGCCAACGTCGATGTCCGCGCCTCCATTCAGCAACGTCGTCACGACTGCCACGTGACCGTGTGCAGACGCAAACAACAGCGGGGTCCTTCCAACACGAGCTGTGGGATGAAGTCCCGCCTTGTGCGCCAGTAGCAACGTCACGACGTCGTCGTGGCCGCTCATCGACGCGACACAGAGAGGAGTTGCACCTAAGACGTCTGCAGCATCGACGGTTGCTCGGTGCGCCAGCAGTGCTGCCACGACTTCGGTGTGGCCTTCTTGAGCCGCAAAGAAGAGCGACGTCACCCCTGCCTGAGACGCCGCGTCGACTGCAGCGCCGTGCTTCAACAACTCCGAGACAACGTCGGCGAAGCCGCCAAGTGACGCGCTGCTCAAAGGAGTGTTGCCATCGACTCTCGCAGCATTGACGCTTGCTCCGTTCTTCAGCAGTTGAGACACGACACTCACGTGCCCACGGCACGCTGCGAAGTAGAGCGGCGTCCTTCCGTCGGGGCCTCGAAACTCGATGCTGACTTGATGAGCAAGGAGCGCCGACACGATGGTTGCGTTACCGGCTTCGCAAGCAAGGCATAGAGGAGAGGTGCCATCTTCGTCAGCAGCATTCGCGTTTGCTCCGTGCGCCAACAGCACCGCCACGACGTCCGTGTGGTCGCTGTGCACTGCGATCCAGATCGGGGTCGCGCCGTGGCGATTTGGAGTGTCGACGTTGGCTTCGGCACCGAGCAGCAGCGTAACAATGCGCGCATGCCCTTGCTGAGCTGCCGTCCAGAGTGGCGTCACGTTGGTTGCGTTCGCAGCGTCAACGTCTGCGTCGCGCTCTAGCAACGCGGACACGACGGTCTCGTGCCCGTTATGCGATGCGGACCAGAGCGGCGTGTGCTTGCACTTGTCGGTCGCGTTCGTCTTCGCCTCGTGCTTCAGCAGCGTACGCACGATGTCTGCGTGGCCTTCATGCGCTGCGATCCAGAGCGGGGTTGCTCCGGTCTCGTCCGCGATCTCAACGCCTGCCTCATACTCCAGAAGCTTCAGCACAACCGCGTGGTGTCCTTCTTGCGACGCGATGAAGAGCGGTGTCTCGCTCTTCGCGGTCGGTACGTTCACGTCTGCTCCACTCGCGAGCAGCAGCGACACGACTGCGAGACGATTGTGTTTGCTCGCAGCAAAGAGCGGCGTGTCGCCCTTCGCGCCGACTTGGTTCACAAGAGGCGCCACAGAAGGTGGCGACTGCAACAGCAAGTGCTGCACCAAAGCGACGTCGTCGGTCGTGTGACAGGCATCGAGCAAGCGCTCGATCGGTGGGATATGCGCACTTACGCTCGTCCGGGGCTGCGGCGAGTTCAACGGCGAGGTCGAGCTCCTCGTGCCGCCCGTGCTGCAGCGGTTGCCCATGCTGTGAGGTCGCTCGTGCAGCTCTTGCCGTGCAGACTTGTTCGCCTCGGCGCGAGTTCAAGAGTGGCGCCGTCACTCAAGCTCTCGCACGAGCGTCGCTGGCTCACACAGCGATGATATCGCCAGCAGATCACTCAAGCTCTCGCACGCACGTCTGCACGAGCGTCGCTGGCTCGCACAGCGGTGATATCGCCAGCAGAGGCGTCAGCACAAGCGGAGGAGTGCATCGATGCAGAGCAAGTGACGCATGGGTTGAGTCGACTTACCGCATGCGAAAGAAGTAAACACCCGTCGGTCGTATAGATATTTCGTATCTTGGATCGAGCGAAAAGCTCCAATCGTTCAGCCGCCGCGAAGAACAAGGAGAAGCGAACGCCACTCACTCGCTCCGAGCGCTCGTCTGTCTCTGTGCATCTCACGACGGCCATCGCTGCGCGCGCACTCGCCTCTCGCTGCACTCCACGCTCTTACTCGCACACACGCTATTCTCATGTCGAGCTGGGTCGGCGCGTGGCTGCAAGGCCGCAACGATGGCGACGAAGAGATGAAAGGCGACGACGCCAGCAACAGCACAGATGCCACCCCTGCAGTCGTGCCGTCTGCGGACGAGATCCGCCGCAAGCGTCTCGAGCGACTTCAAAAGATGCAAGAGCAGCAGCAGCAAGCAGCAGCGGCACCACCATCAGCACCTGCACTTGCACCGACCGACGCAGCCCCAATGCGTGTGAAAGATCCTGTCCCAGCGCCATCTACCAGCGTTACTGCCGCTCCTGCTCCTGCTGCTGTAGCGGCGCCGCCACAAGCATCCACAGCTGCAGTCGAGCCAAAGAAGGTTGTGAAGAAGCGCTCGGCGACGACGCCGCGGTCGTACGTGAACGACATGATCCAGCGCATTCTCCAGCTCACGCTTGCGCCGAGCGTCGCAGCTGTTGACAGCGCGTACTTTTACATGAGTGACCTCGTGGCTCAGAGCAGCACAAGCGAGCTCACAACTGCGAACGTGAGCGAAGTGCTCTACGCGCGCATTGTCGTGGACCCCGTGATGCTCTCGGGCACTGCGCAGCCACTCGCTGCTGTCCAGTATCTCGAGCAGTGCTTCTACCGCTGCCGCGACGAACTCCAGAAGCTCCAGTCGCCGTACGTGCGGCTCTCACCGGACGAGAAGCGCGACGCGGAGCAGTGCGTCACGAGCATCCGCGAGATGTGCGTGAACTACAGCGCAACGGCGCTCACCGAGCCCGACTTCTTCCCGTTCGAAGCCGGCTCGATCAACACGGACGCGTTTGCAAAGCTCGTGCGCGCGCAGAGCCACGCGCTCACGCCCGAGTTCATCGAGTGCGTGACCACGGAGCTCGACGCAAGCGACGCGACGTTCAGCGTCTTTGCGCCGATCTTCCAGTCGCTCGTGTCCGAGCTCTTCTTGATCAACCCGCCGTCGCTCTTCTCGGACTTTTACCGGAACGTCTACGTCCTCACGGTGCTCTGCCGCGTCAAGTCGCTCGCTGGCGTGTTCACAACGATCCCGGGCTTCTTGCTCACGCCGCCGTTCACTGGTCGGCGGCTCCAGGACGCCACGGCGCTTGGGATCGTCGTGCGCTTCTGCTGCGGACAGGACCCAGCGGTCGCGCAGATGTTTGCAAACATCACAAAGCGCACAAAGACTGACGTCGACCACTCGGTCCAGACGCTCCAGACGAAGCTCACGTCCGTGCACAACGCAGCGACGGAGATCGTGAAGCTCTTGCTCAAAGCCGGCGGCACAACGCGCGAGCACGTGCTCACGTGGCTCGAGCAAGCCGTGCACGTGAACGCTGAGCGCGCAAAAGAGAACCCCGACATGAACATCACGTCGTCCGATGGCATGATGCTGAACCTCACGATGGTGCTCTTGCGCCTCGCCGGTCCGTTCCTGCCGCCAGAGTCGACCAAGTCGCACTTGATCAACGTCGCGTTCCTCGCGACGCAGACGCCCGTGTTCCCGTTCGACGCCACGAAGCTCCTTGGCCACACGACTGACCACGACACGCGCACGGTCGCACCTGGCGGCGTCAGCCCGTTCAACTTTATCACGCGGTGCTACTTCCTCACGGCGCGGGCAGTGCACATTGGCCCAGTGTCGGCAATGGGCCACTACATGCGCATCCTCCGACAGCTGTCGTACTTCCAGAGCCGCATGAACGACAGCAACGCCGACCCGCGCTTGCGTGCGCACTTTGACACGCTCGCAACGTCCAAGATGGTGCTCGACGCAGAGCTGCTGCACCCGGACTTGCTCCACGACGTCCTGCGCTTTGTGCTGCTGTCGTCGGCTGTTGTGACATCAATCTGTCGAGGCACGAGCGCGACGACAGCTGGACCGCTCACGCTGCCACTGCCAGATCCCGCAGGCAACGCACTGCTCCAGCACGTCCCAGAGCACCTCGTCGACGACATTTGCACAGTCCTGATCTTCGTCGCGCGCCTTCAGCCCAAAGTCCTCCACGCATTCGCACTCGACGACTTGCTCCAGCTCATTCTGCTCGTGCTCTCGAGTCCCGCGTACGTCCGCAGTCCGCACTTGCGTGCGAAGATGAGCGAAGTGCTCTTCCGCATCTTCCTCCCAACCGAAGAGTCGGACGAGCGCGAGACCGCTGGGACGCCGCGCGGCATTGCGCTCTTGACGTCGAATGCGCTCGCACACGAACACCTCGCGCCGTGTCTCCTTGCGCTCTACGGCGACGTCGAGCACACGGGCTTTTACGAAAAGCTCGAGCACCGGTACAACATTGCGTGCTTGCTCAAGTACCTCTGGAAGACGCCGGCGCACAAAGCGGCGTTTGTGCGCATCGCTGCGGACCGCACGAGCTTTGTCAAGTTTGCCCACGGCTTGATGAACCACATCAACGGGTTGGTGACCGACGCCCTCATCAGTCTGCCAGAGATCAAGGTCTTGCAAGAAGAGATGCAGGACGTTGCGCGGTGGATGGCGCTGGACGAGAGCGTCCGTGAGCAGAAGCAGAGTCTCTTGGCTGACAAAGAGCGGACTGTCACGTCGAGCCTGCAGCTCGCGAACGAGACGATCCACATGATGTCGTACCTCACATCGGAGATCCAAGCGCCGTTTGTCGACATGCCCGAGCTCGAAGACCGTCTCGTGAGTATGCTCAACAGCGTGCTCGTGAAGCTCGCGGGGCCGCGCGGCTTGGAGCTGAAAGTGAGCAACCCCGAGCAGTACAAGTTCCGCCCCAAGACGATGCTGAAAGAGATTGTCGAGACGCTCCTGCACTTTGCGCACTACCCGAGCTTCCAGCAAGCGGTCGCAGCGAATGGCTACTACGACGGTCCAGTCTTTCGCAAGTGCGCGAGCATCCTCGAGCGCACGCGCTTGCTACCGCCAGACGCGATTGCGCAGTACGAGGTCTTTGTGACGCAAGTCGCAGCCGCTGCTGCGAGTGTCTCGAGTCTCGAAGCGACGCTCGGGGAGATCCCCGACGAGTTCCTCGATCCGCTCATGTGCACGTTGATGAAAGACCCAGTGAAGCTCCCAGCGAGCGGGTACTCGATGGACCGCTCGACGATCACGCAGCACTTGCTGAACGACCAGAGCGACCCGTTCACGCGCACGCCGTTGACGATCGACGAGCTCCAGCCCGATGTTGAGCTCAAAGCTGCGATCGAGCAGTGGATCCGCTCTCAGCAGCAGCAGCAGCAGTAGTCGTAGGGAGCCGAGGTCGTGCAGGAGCTCAGGACCATGGCAAGCAGGACGAGCGCGTGTGTGGTGAAAGACAGTGGAAGAGTCCGTGACTTGCGGTTTGTATGGTTGCATGTCGTGAGTGAAGGTTCATTTGGATTCATCCACCTCGACAGTAACCCACAACTGAGCAGCTCACTTGGGAACTTGCGCGCTCCAGCACACTTTGCGCACGACGCAGAGCGGCGATGGCACCAAAGAAGACGCCGGCAACTAGCAAACGCGCGAGCGCTAGCGCACCGACGCAGTCGTCGCTCGAAACTGCGCGCGCAGTGTACTTTTACGGCCAGCGCGATCCCGCGTTCGGGTATCTGAGCAACTTCCATCCGTGTCGCTTCACAGACGACCGCGGTCGCACGTTCTACTCGAGTGAGCAGTACTTTATGAAGATCAAGCAAGAGACGTTCGATCCCGACAACGACGCGCTCGCAGTCGCGCTACTGAAAGCCAAGTCACCGCCAGTCGCGAAGAAGCTCGGACGCCAAGTGCAGCACTATGACGACAAGGTGTGGAACGAGAAGCGCTATGGCGTGATGGTCGACGCGCTCAAGCTCAAGTTCGCACAGGACGAAGCGCTCAAAGACGCGCTCCTTGCCACGGAGCACAAGAATCTGTATGAAGCCTCGCGCGCAGATGCGATCTGGGGCATAGGCGTGAGCGTCGAGAAGATCCGTGACGTCTTTCGTGAGAACGCAGCGTTCCGTGAGACTGGCGACTTGCGCGACGACGAGCGCGCGGGCTGGTTCGGCTCGAACTTGCTCGGCCAAGCGCTCGTGGAGACGCGCAGTTGGCTCATTGCGACGATCGGACAGACCGATGCGAGCAGTGAGCGCAGCAAGGAGAGCAAGCCATCGCGAGAGTCTTCAGTCGAAGCGGAATAGTGACGTAATCGAGGACTCAAGATAGTGATTAGTTTCAGTTAGCAAGTCACTGAAAGTGCTTTCTTTGAACTTAATTTCTTTGGTGACCCACATCGGCACATAGCACGAGCCAAATTGCTGGCACCAACAGCGAGCACAAGCGGCAAAGTGGTCAATCGCGCGAGGACGATGATCGGTGCGTGCGTCTGTGTCTGTGTCTGTGTCTGTGCTGCTGCTGTCGATGCTGTCGATGCTGTCGATGGTGTCGGGACGCGACCAAATGGCGCACTTGACGCCCACAACGTCTGGCATCGCGTTCGTGACCCAACGCTGCGCTGCTCGCTGTCGCTACGGCGCTCGCTGTTCGACTCTTAGTCGTCGACCCATCACACAATGACGACCGGGTCATGCGTGTGCATCGCGACTGCATGGGCGTCGGCTCTCTCTCTCTCTGTACAACTGACCTCGTATGCGTTCGTTTGTATGGCGCTATGTCTATGCGATGCCACCAGTCGACGACGATGGCATCATTCACTTGGACAGCAGCAGCAGCGACGATGATGTAGATGCCACCGTTCACCCGCCGAGTCATCACGCACGCGTCCACGCACCGCCTGCACAAGCTGCGCGCAAGTCAACTACAGCGCAGGTGCACGCAAAGCGGAGCGCGCCAGTCGCTGCGCGCAAAGCTGCGCCTACGGGCGGCTACGACTCGGACGAGCACCTGCAGTTTGTGATCTCGGAGCTCCTGAGCACCGACGGCGACGACAACGGTGGCGACGACTACGACGACAGCGACCTGTCGTTTGACGAAGCGACTGCGTTCCGTGGCCGCTCGACGAAGCGCAAGCGTCCAAGCAGCAGCAGCAGCAAGCGGTCGAGCAAGAGCAGCAGCGCAAAGCACAGGACGAGCAGCAGTAGCAGCAAGCGGGCGTTGCCAAAGACAAAGAAGCGAAAGAAGACTCGGTACAGCTCCGACGAGAGCTCGGACAGCAGCGACGGTAGTAGCACAGCCGACCACAGAGCGCACAGGACGCACACGAAAGCGTCGAGCTACACGCAGAAGACGAAGACAAAGGCAAATAAGGCAAAGCGCGTGGCAAAGCACTACGCGTCCTCGTCCTCGTCATCGCGGTCGTCATCGCTGGAGCGCGTGGCGCGTGTGAAGACGCCAGTCGCGAAGCCGCCGGTGTCGGTGAAAGCGCGCGCGTCCAAGTCCGTGACAGTGATGTCCGTGTCGTCGGATGCATCGTTGTCATCAGAGGACGAGTGGCCGGCGAAGCGACCGACTGCGCCGCCGCAGCGCACCAAATCGAGCAAGTCAACAGCCACCGCATCTCGGCCACTCCACCACGCTCCTGCGCCGACTGCATCGCGTTCAACACCAAGTACCAGCAGTGCCGCACCACCAACACCAGCGCATCGCCGATCCGACCTCGGGTTCCACCAACTGACAGAGAAGCTCTCGTTCAGCGAGCTCCAAGCGCAGCGGCAAGCACTCGAGCGCCTCGCAGCGCAGCACAAGCGCGCAAACGGCATCGGGTCGTCTTCGTCAGGCGGCAGCAACGCTGCGAGTCGCAAGCCACGGACAGCGCCACAGCGCATTGAGTCGCGCAAGAGCGCAGTGAAGACGTCGCGCGTCGACGAGATCGAGAGACGCTTCAAAGCACCAGCGGCGGCGGCTGCTGCTGCTGCGCGCGAGCCGACACTTGCGATCGCGCCACCGCCACGCGAGACGGTCACCTTACCACCACCAGCAACGGCAGCAGTGTCCGTCGCGCTACCAATGCCGCTACCAAGCGCTAGTGCAACTGCTCCCGCGCCTTTCGCCTCGAACCAGAGCGCAGGCAGTGGACTCCGACTCCTGCGCATAGACCGGAGCAAAGTGCCTGCTGTGCACAGCACTGCGTGGCGCCGGCTCCAGTTCTCACGTGCACCACCGAACATCCTCTTGCCTGACGCAGAGCATCTTCTGCCGTTTGCTGATGGTACAGTCTCGCCTGACGAACTGAGATGATGGGACTTACCCCTGCGACTGAGCGACTGACTGACTGACTGATGGTGCTGGCTGTGGCTTGTGTGGCTTGTGGTGCTCATTGACAGAGTTCGATCGTCCGCTCCCAGACTTTGATCCGAGCGGCACGCTCGAGGAGAAGACGCGCGTCCTCGCGACGTTTGGACAAGCGCCGAAGATCACAGAGGCGACGTTCATTGGCGATGTGCGTTCGTCGTTGCTCTTGTAGCTCATGTCTCTGGTCTAGGACTCACGCATTGCCTCTTGGTCCCACCACGGTGGTCTCATTCATAGTCCTACTCACAAGAAGACGACATGAACGAGCGCGTGCAGCAGCTCATCTCGGACGCGCTTCCGCTCCTGCACACGTGCCAAGCGCAGCGCGTGAAGCGCGTCCTCGAGGGCACACGCGCGCACCTGCAAACGTACTTTCGCGCACACGAGCAGCTGCGTGCAAAGCTCTTTCACTCGACGAGTGCGTCGCGCTGTGTTGCCTTCCTGCTACTAGCCTCTTCGTCTGAGCTTGGACAGCGTCGTGACTCACATGCGTCTGTGTGGCGCTCTCATGCTTGCTCTACAGGTCCACACGCGACGTTCGACCTGTCGTTCAGCGAGCGCAACGATGCACGGCGGCTGTTTGAGCACCGACGCCGGCAAGCGTCGCGCTTGAACATGCTTGTAGGACGCGTGCGATACCTTGTCGCTCACGACACGACGAGCAACAGCAGCGACAGTGACAGTGTTGCTGCCATCCCAGTCAATGGCGATAGCGCCAACGACACTGAAGCTGGCGGCGCTCCGACTGCGAATGGCGGCGCTACTAGCAACGAGATTGAGGCAGCCGACGTCGCGATGTCCAGTGCTGTGGACGAGCGCGTAGTGTACCCAGAGACTGTGATCCAACTGAGCGACGACATCCCGCCGATGCGCAAGTCCTGGGCGTACATCGGCGTGAAGAAGAACGTGCACGTCGCCGACGACCCGATCCTGCGGTACATCCCGTACTTGGGCGAGAACACGCGCGTGAACATCGATCCGAACCGGTACTCGTCCACGACGCTCGACAAGAGCAAGCGCGTTGAGCTCGTTGGAAGTCGCAAAGGCTCGGTTCTAGAGCTCAAGTCGGTCGTTGCGAGTGCATTGGATGACGAGACGATGGAGTACTTGCTCCGGTACGTCGTGCGTGCCTGTGGCGATTCGAAGCGCGTGTTTGAAGCGCTGCAGGAGCGCGAGCAGTTTGCGCAGCCGTACAGCGACTACTGCGAGATCAAGAAGAACGATGACGCGCGGCGGCGATTGCTCAAGCGCGTCACTGGTATGCAGGCGCTCATGATGACGACGGCGACACCAGACGCGACTGCCGCAACAGGAGCGCGTGACGCCGTTATCCAGCAGTACGTCCGTGCGCTCGGTGGCTCGTGCTGGTTCTTGCAGCCGCGTAACGAACGCGCGAGCTTGACGTTCCGCTTGAAGCCGCCGATCCCGTACTTTGAGTCGAACTACCAGCGCTGTGCGCGTGCCAGTGGCTTGCGCAGCACAAAGGTCTACAGCGAGTCGACGGAGTGGTACCGCGACTTGTTCTGCCGCCGCTGCTACACGTACGACTGTGACGACCACGGTATTCTCCAACCAACGCCACTGCGCCGCATGGATCCGATCAATCCAGTCGTGCGCCGCGCTGGACTTGCGCTCCGAGACCAGCCAGCTGCGAGTGCGAGCACTGCGATCGACCTCGATGCGATGGCTGCAAGCACGTCCGCATCCCAGCCGACTGGCGCCGATGTGATTGCACTCGACGTGAGCTCGTCCTCGGACGACGACGGCAGTGATTGCGATGGCACCGAGAGCGTCGACGACGGCAAAGTATCGGCCACTGCGTCAGCGACTGCGTCCGACGACGACGCCGCAGTCCGTCGGCGCTCACGGCGGTCACAGACGCGCATCTCGTCGCTCGCGAGCGCGAGTCTCAAGATCCAAGAGAAGATGCAGGAGAAAGAGCGCCGGCGCCAGCGCCGCGCAGAGGCACGGCAGCTCAAGCAGCTCACGCGTGCAGTCGATGACTCGGAGTACCTCGACGACTCGTACATGCCCAAGATCATGGAAGCCGTGCAGCCACTCTTGTCAAAGGACGCACCGTGCAGTGCGGCGTGCTACAAGAGGGTACTTGCATCTAAGCACGGCGCAGACGTCGTCGCTACTGATGCACGTACGATTGCTGTTCGTGGCGGTAAGGACGCGACAGGGGATGGCGGACACAGCGCTGCAATGGCTGGAGTCGTGGGCGGGGTGCCGGCCGCCACAGCGACTCCCACTGCCCCTGCTCCGGCACAAACACCAGCACCTGCACCAAGAACAGTGCCGGCACCAATCCCAGCACCAGAGCTGAACGACGCCGAGGTGCTGCTGATCCGAAAGCTCGCGTCGACACTCGGCGACAACGCGTGTCTGATCGCAGCGATGCTCGCAAGCGCAAGCTGCACGTGCGTCCGGGTCTCGCAGTTTCTTCTGCATGAGCAGCAGCTGCGGCTCGCAAAGCGCGACGACGATGACGACGACGACGATGGGAGCAGCAGCCGCCTTCGGTCAGCGTCCATTGACATGTCGAATCGTCGGCGTCAGAAGAACGACCGGCGCAGTGGCAGCGGCAGTCACGCGTTCTCAGGCAATCGCGAGCTCCTCAAGCGCACGCGCGCGCAGCGGAACCACGACAAGGGCAACAAACACAGCTACCAGCCGTGCAACCACGAAGGGAGCTGCGACGGCTGCGAGTGCATGAAGCGCGATCACCACTGCGACAAAGCCTGTGCGTGTCCGCGCGACTGTCCGAACCGGTTCCAAGGCTGCAAGTGCGCGACTGGGACGTGCCGAACGAAAGCGTGTCCGTGCTACAACGCTGGACGCGAGTGCGACCCGGACTACTGCTTCTCGTGCGGCGCGAGCGATGCTGCTGTGCTCGTCGTTGGTGCGAGCCCAGAGCGCCGACTGAGCTACGACATTGGCATTTGCTGCAATGCGAACCTCCTCCGCGGCGCGCAGCGCAAGATCGGGATCTCGTTCTCGACGACGCACGGCTGGGGTGCGTTTGCGCTCGAGCCGATCCGGAAAGGCGAGTTCCTGTACGAGTACACTGGCGCACTCATCTCGGACGACGAAGCCGAGCGCCGCGGGAACATCTACGACGTCATGGCGATTAGCTTCCTCTTTGACGTGAACTGCGACGAAGTCGTTGACGCCACGCGCAAAGGCAACAAGAGCAAGTTTGCAAACCACAAAGCGCTCGAAGCTGCGAACTGCGAAGCGAAGATCCTGCTCGTGAACGGCGAGCACCGCATTGCGCTCTATGCGCGCGACGACATTCGCGTCGGCGAAGAGCTCTTCTTTGACTACGGCTACACGCACGACACTGCGCCAAAGTGGAGTCAAGTCGAGACGCGGCGCGGTCAGCGGTTTGAGATCGCGCGCCGCAGTGGTAGTGGCGACGACATGGACCTGCTCGAGGACTTTGACGACGACGACGGCGACGATGACTCGGACTGAACTAGACTGACAGCCAGAGTGGTAGACACAAGAGCGAGCGAGAGAGAGCGTTGATGAGGCTGCGATAGACTCCATGGCGTGCGGTTTGCTTCCTTTGTCGTTGCTCATGCTTTGACCCTCAAGCATCGAGACAGATGCGAGTGCCTAGGACCAAGGAGAAGGACATGCGCAGTAGCAGTGACTGACAAGAGCACGACTGAGGTGACACCAGCTCATTGCGAAGCGCACGACGAATAGAAGAGACCATTACACACTGACGTCGAGACGCAGCCTACGCTCGTTCACACACATTGACTGAGAGATAGAGAGCTAAAGACATGGACACAAGGGCTCCTTGCGACCGAGAGACATCGTCGCAGCTACGGGATCTCGCTCGCAGGCGCGTCGTCAGGAAGAACAGTCTGGTGCGCTTGACCTAGCGCTTTCGCACGCGCATCTGCTTGTCCAAACGGCGTCGCTTGCCAGTCTTTGTCGAACTGGTCCGCCGAATCGCCTGGCGACACGCGCACAGTGTGGCGGTCTTCGCCGTCGCTCTCCGAGCGCTTGCGCCACACGGACTCGAGCTTGCGCGTGCCGATCTGGCGCTTGTGCACTGCCTTGAGACTCCCGCTCGAGTCCTCGTAGCGCCGACGCGTGCTGCTCACGAGGTCGAGATTGTCATTGAGCGTCGCGCAGCGGCTGTACGAGTACGTGCAGTACGAGTAGTTGCCTTTGGTATGTTGTCCTTGCGGTGGCGTCAAGTCAGCTGGCATGTGAGTCGCGAGAGCGCGTGTGCCGACTGGGAGGTCGGCAAAGAACTCGTCGTCCGCGCGACTCTCGCGCGCGGTGCTCTCCTCTCCGCCACCTTGTTCGAGACGCTGCGCTTCGCCACTGCCAGTTGCAGCCGCTCCTTCGACTTCGCTCTCGCTCGCGGGGATGATCAAGATCGTCGCCGTTGGAAAGTCCGTGCCAAGACCGCTCATGAGCGACTCTTCTCCAGCGAGCGAGCCGAGCCACGACGACGGCGAGACGACGTCCCAAGGACTGCGAAACATCGTTGCGTCGGTGCTGGTAGTCTGCAAGCTGCGAGTGTGCAAGTGAGAGCAGATCCGCAAGTGGAGAGCGACACAGCGTTCGCTGGAGCCGTCGATGTGGCAGTTGGGCCTCGGTGCTTGCCGTTGCTCAGTACAGCAGCGCTCTCTACGCGGCAATGATACGCATCCACACTGACGGTGCCGATTGGAGGTGATCTGTAGGCACTAGTAGGCATGCATTGCTGCATGGAGTAGCTCGTCGTTGCTTGTGTGCCAACTAGTGCAAGCTCGGCCAGACGTTCTGGCGCTGGTGTACGAACTCACGAAGTCTGTGTGCTCAACCCTGTTCTGTCGCAGTACGATCCGGTGAATTCTTGCACAAACATCCCAAACAACAAGAAAAACTCGCCATCGACCAAGCGCACATCAGCTTGCTCGACGCGACTCGCAGCGTCGACCGTCGCGATGCTGCGCCGCCTGCGCCATCACTTTCGTCTGTGTGTGCCATCGTCAGCACCATCGCTTGGCGTTGCTGGTGCAGCAACAGCTGCCTCGAAGACAGCTCCGACTGCTGGCGCTACTGCTGCAGACAACAGCAGCAGCAACAACAATGACCAAGCACCGGAGCAGCTCGAGCTCAGTGAGAACCAGGACGTTGCGACGTTCGCTGCCGGCTGCTTCTGGGGCGTCGAGCTCGCGTTCCAGCGCTTGCACGGCGTCGTTGACGCCAAGGTCGGGTACACACAAGGCGCGATCGCGCACCCGACGTACAAGCAGATCTGCTCTGGCAAGACCGGTCACGCTGAAGCGCTGCGTGTGATCTTTGACACGCGCGAAGTGACGTACCCGCAGCTCCTCGACGTCTTTTGGGACATCCACGACCCCACGACGCTCAACCGGCAGAAGAACGACGTTGGGACGCAGTATCGCTCTGGCATCTACGTCCACAGCGCTGTGCAACGTGAGCAGGCGGTTGCGTCTCGCGATGCGCGGCAGAAGCTCTTACGCAAGCCGATTGTGACCGAGATCGTCGATGCAAAGCGCTTCTGGCTCGCCGAGAGCTACCACCAGCGGTACTTGGAGAAGGGCGGGCAGTGCGCCGCGAAAGGATGCGACGACATGATCCGGTGCTACGGCTAAGCAGGGTGTCTGTATGTACAATCGTATCGCTCGTGACTTGGCGCTGCGTCAAGACAAGCTAGCGCATGCGAGGCACACGCAGAGAGAGCGAGAGAGCGAGAGAGGTATGTGATAGCATCGAGATGTGCGTGTTTGCTTGTCAAAGCCTTGCGATAGTGATAAAACCAGGTTCGCGTTTGACAGATTTTTTGAAAATTTAGCTTTCAATTGTAGCGAGTTGTTCATTTTGCAAAATTTAAGCGAGTGAAAAGAGACCTAATCGAGACAATGAGAGTAAAGAAATCGAATTTATACGGGACAAAAGGGATTTATACGAGTGATGCGCAGTACAGCGGCACTCTCAACCGCAGCAAATCAATCAATCAAAAGCAAAAGCGCACATCGACTCGAGCAGGACCTCAGCTCGCATGGCGCAGAAGCTCGAGGTGCTCAAGCCGCGCAGCGGTGGCGCAAGCGTCATTGCTCCGCCGCGTGTGCTCGCCGACGCGTCGCTCTCGCTCTCGTTCAAGCTCCCAGCGAGCTTTGCGCGTCCAGCGCCATCGACTGCGGTCAGCACCAGCGCACTGCGCTCGCTGCCAGTCATCACCAAGCCACATGCCGACTCAGATGAGAACGACGACGACGACGACGGCAGCAATGCCAGAGCGGCGCAACGCCAACAGCAGCAGGAGCAGCAAGCGCCGCGTGACGCATGGAGCGACAGCGACGACGATGATGCGTCGTGGGAAACACGCGACTTTAGCTCGCATATTGAGACAGCAGCAAGCGCAGCGACCCATGCGGTAGAGAGCAATCGCGACGACGACGGCAATGACGATGGCATTGACGCCACCGACGAGGATGATGCAGTGCCAACCGTAGCGCTCCAAGCGCTCGAGATCGACGCATGGGACGAAGAGGACGCGCCGGATCTACCAGACGACTTCCCACTGCTGCTCGTGAACCTCACGCGACTGCAGCACGAGCACTTTCCCCCAGAGCATGGCAGCAATAGCAGCAGCAGCGCAGAGCTCTCGGACGACGACATGCGCCAGGTCTTTGCGCTCGTGAAGGACACGCTCCATCGCCACTTCACGCAGATGACGGAAGTGCTGTTTGAGCAGAGTGCGTGCTCGCCGCTTCTGCCTCTGGAGTACACTGTGCGCATGGTGCGTGCGACAGCGCTGACACACTCTCTCTGTGGCTGTGGCTGTGTATGTACCGACAGAATCGTGCTTCCACTGCACGTACGGCACATCGCGCAGCATGCTCGCGAGTCTCCACGCAGCGTACCCAACTGACGTGTTTGGGCTCGTGGACTACCCAAGTACGATCGATGGCGTCGACTTGAGCGAGTTCCTGTTTGACCTCGCGCGGCCGTCGCGCTGGAAGAGTGTCGAGTACCTCAAAGATGCACTGCGGCGCTGCTCGCGCGACATCAAGTGGAAAGTCGACGTTGCGCGCGAGCTCGACGTGCTCGCCGCGCACGAGAGTGCGCTCTACACGGCTGAGCAAGAGCGCCTGAGCGCTGAGATTGACGATGTACGTCGCCGTCGTCCTGAAGCGATGGCTGGCTGTGGCTGTAGCGGAGTGAGGACTGGGGACTCACGACCAACACTGCTGTGCGTGGATGATTGCCGCCCATTAGCTCACGCGACTGCGCGACTCGTTCAAAGCAAAGCTCGCGAAGATGGCAGCAGCAGCAGCTGACAGCAGCGCCACAGTTGCGCGGACGCAGACGCAGCAGCAGTACTTGCTCCTGCGCAAGCTCGAAGACATTGAGACGCGCCTTGTGTCGCTCTTGGACACGTACTTGGCCGAACCGGAGCTCCTTGAGCACGAGTGCGACGGCATGTTTGGTGGCAGCAATGGTGCGGCTGCTGGCATGAACGTCCTCGACATGGTCGTGGCGATGATCTTCAGTCGCTTGCCACGGGACTTTGCCCAAGTGCTATCGAGCGAAGCGCACTTTGAGATGCTCCTGGACCACCACATCCACATCCGGCGGCTCTGGAAGAAGGACTTTGGACGCTTGCCGCCGCGCTCGAGCGCTGCTGCGTACGCACTGAGCTCGGACGAGGACGAGGACGAAGGCAAGGCAAATGGCGTCAGTGACGCTGAGTACGACGCCCGAGCGATTGCGATGGACATGGCGGAGCAGAGCGAAGACGACGGTGATGACGATGCGTTCGGCCACTACGAGCGCGTGGACATGGCGATGGCGGACGCTCAGCTGCCGCGGCGTTCCGAGCCGTCGTCGCCAAGTAGCTGGGAGTCTGTCCACGCGCTCGACCACGACGACGGCGAGCGACGACGACACGTGCGCGGCTCGAGCAGTCAGGACGATAGCGGCACTGACGATGGCGCTCAGAGCGACGGATACGGCGCCGACTACGACAGCAACGAGAGCGACGACGATGGCGCGTCTGGCAGCGCATCGGCTGCTGCATCAGTGCAAACAGCGGAGCGACCTCGACGTACTCGACTGCGTCGCGTCTCGCCACGCGTTTCAAAGGCGTCTGCCGCCACTGTGTCGTCGTCCTCTGTCCTGGACAACGAGGCGAACAAAGCAGAGGATGACGCAGTGGCGACGTCTACGACAACCAAGAAGGCAAAGGACAAGAAGACAAAGGACAAGAAGAGCAAGAGCAAGAAGAGCAAGAAGAGCAATCGCAAGAAGAAGGACGACGCCGCGCCGTTCCAGCCGTTCGCGTGCACTGGCGCACTCACGTTCCTGCGCATCGCAAAGGAGAACGAGATGTTCTAATCACATGAACACGATCGCCTTGTGCCCATGAGCTGCCTGGTGTCATGTGAGCCAGCTGCCAGTGCGTCGTTGTTGCTACGTGCGCGCTGAGCAGACTCGCAACGTCAGAGCCGCAGACGCAAGGCGACGGACGCTCCGAGAGAGCCCGGCGTCTTGGTTTTCGACGCTCCCCTTCGCAAGCACCGACAACGAACAGCGCGCTCGTCATAAATACAGTGGCGCGCACTCGTCTCGCTCTCTCTTGGAGTCTCTCTCTCTCCTATCACCTGTCCTCCGCTCCTTCAGTGCGTCTCTCCGAGCTCTCGTCGTCTCTCACGATCTGGGCCTGTGAGCGTCACGAAGCTGACGGCGTTGGAGCTTCAAACAGCCGCGGCTTGGGACGCCAGAGCGCTTCGCCGTGCGTCACTGCGCGCACGATGCGCACGCGTGGACCGTCAAGGACGTTCGTGTCGCGCGGCATGTACAGCACTAGTGCATTCGCAACGGACAGCGGCGTCCAGACGGCTTGACTCGTCGCAATGAGCTGCACGCGGTGCAGCCGCTTGCTCGCGTCGTACTCCAAGACGCGCGCACGGACCCATGCGTCCTGCGGCTTGGCCGACAAGTCGACGATCGCACCAACGAGCGCCATCGGTGCTGGGAACGGCGCGATGCCGACTCGGCGCTTTGCTCCAGTTCCAGCCGGCGGCGGCGGAAACATGATCGGTCGCCGCGTCTTCCAGCCGCCTGCGTCTGGAGGCATGCTCCACGCTGCGACTGGACGCCGCGCACTCTCGACAGACTTGGCGCGAAGCTCTGTGCTGCGACTCGAGCTGCTGCTGCTACTGCCCCACTTGAGCGTCGCGCGGTCGCCCAAGAGCTTCGCTCGCTGAGCGATATACGGCGTCGACGCAAGGATGAATGCATACCGCTGTGCGTCGTTCACTGCTGGGTACTTGTCGTCCAAGGTGTCTGCGCCTTCGTCTTCGACTGAATTCGTCTCGCTCACGATCTCTTCGACGAGGTCTTCGTCACTGATCAAGCGCTTCGCTCCCATGACACGCGACGCTGGCAAGTGCTTCTCACAGAACACTGCAAGCGCATTCGCCTCCGTTCCGACCACCAAGCCGGCGTTCCCAGCGCAGAACGGGTGCATCCCGACGTTGCAGCTCTCAAAGTCGCAGATGATCGACGCACCGCCGCGCTTGCGACAGATGCCACAGAGGTACCGGAAGCGGCCGTTCTCGATCTCGTCAAAGCCGTCGACTGGCTCCATTGACGGCACGTCGCGCATCACGAGCTCTGGGATCGCCATCGCACAGAGCGTGTGGACCCACTTGACATCGTCAACGCTGGGACTCGCACTACTGGACGCCGATGCTGGTGGCGCCAGTGGCTTGAGCGCGCCGCCGTACTGCATGCAGACGGAGCAGATGAGCTGCCGCCCAAGGAGACACGACGGGCAGAGCCACGGACCATCAGGTGTCTCGCGCAACACGACGCCAAAGCACTCTTCGTGGATGCGTGTGTCACACGCGTCGTTGCCACACGCGAGGACGCGACCACTGGACCAGAGCCCTTCGCAGACGCTGCAGTTCTCTTTTGGGACGTAGTGCGGCACGTAGCAGCTGTCGACGTACGTGCGCAAGCGCCGCAAGAGCTCTGGGTGCGCAGCATCGAGGTCGACGCCGCACTCGAGCTGCAGTGGACTGGCGCCGTTGCCGTTGCCAACTGTGTCGCTCGCAGCAGGTGTAATGTGCGCTGTTGTTGCGTCCCATTGCGTGATCCGAGGAGGTGCAAGCTCGCGCTGTGTCATGCCAGCGGAGCGTGCATTGCTGTCACTGCTGCTGCTGCCTTTGCTGGCAAACGTGTGGGCGAGCAGCAAGACACCAGGGAGATCGGGTGGTGCGAGGTTCGCAATGTCGAGTGCAAGCTTGCGGCGCTCGTCCCACGAGAGCGGCTTTGGAGCAGCAACAGCCGTTGCATCAGGGTCCGCGCCTGCGCTCGTGTCGTAGACGTCTGCGAGCGCTCTCGAGACGTCGCGATCGCTGCTGGTGGTCGCGCTGGCGCCGCTGTCGGTCGCTGCGAGCGCTTCGACCTTGAGCTTGAGCTTGCGCGCCATGACCGATTGGCCGGCTTGGGCAAGGTCGAGCGAATGCACTGTGGACCACACTTGTCAAAGCAGGTTGGGGTTCATAGCAAGATCCAAGCATTTTCAAGATCCGACCGCCAGCTTGTAAACTGTATGCCGCTGCCGTTATTTGGAGTCTGCAGTATCCAGCTCGACAAATCTGTTTTCGCGGCAACCACTGTCGATCTTTCACTGTGCGATTGTATGAAACAGCTCGACTCGATTATCGACGCGTTGGAGAGTCAGTGGCGGAGCAACTCGGCAAAGTGCGATTCTTGACGACCAGGTTTGTGTGTTGTTCCCCCCTCAGTCACACTCAGTCAGCCGGAAGAGAGAACCGACAACCAGCAGCAGCAGCAGTGTGATTCGAGCGAGCGACCAGCGACGTCCAGACCCGGCGCTCGAGACTGGACAACCGCAGCGACGACAGCGTGACAGGCGAGCTCTCTCACTCACAAACGTACACACTCGCGCAGTTTGCTCGTCTCGACACGACACCGGCAGCTCGACCGTCGCAGCTCTCGCACACATCCACACACGCACGCGAGCACGCGAGCACTCGCTCTCGCCTTCCACCTAGAGTCGCTGACTGACTCACGCAGTCGACCCACGCGACGCACCAGCAACAGCAGCTCTCAGTCGCGTATTTGCTCCACATCACAGACACACTCAAGCGTCATGACATCGTCGGGTCCGCCATCAAACGCCACAGACGATGGCGCGTCGTCGCTGCTCGAGCTCGAGTCGCTCGTCGACGCCGCGACATTCGACGACAAAGTCTGTCTCGAGGACTTCACGCTCATCCGCGTCATTGGCAAAGGCTCGTTTGGCAAAGTCACGCTCGTGCGCAAGAAGACGAACAGCAAGATCTTTGCGATGAAGATCCTCTCGAAGGCGCACTTGCTCAAGCGCAAGCAAGTCGAGCACACCAAGACTGAGCGGCGCGTCCTGAGCGTTGCGAGCCACCCGTTCATTGTCGGCTTGCACTACGCGTTCCAGACGTCGCAGAAGCTGTACTTTGTGTTGGACTACTGCCCTGGCGGCGAGCTCTTCTTCCACCTCTCGCGCATGGGCAAGTTCGACGAGACCATGGCGCGGTTCTACGCCGCAGAGCTCGTCGTTGCGCTCGAGCACTTGCACTCGCTCGGCGTCGTCTACCGCGACCTCAAGCCCGAGAACATCTTGCTCGATGAGATGGGGCACATCAAGCTCGCAGACTTTGGCTTGGCGAAAGACGAGGTGACCGAGATTGACAGCGGCGCGACGTCGCTCTGCGGCACGCCCGAGTACCTCGCGCCGGAAGTCCTGGCGCGCAAAGGCCACGGCACTGCAGTCGACTGGTGGGGCCTCGGGATGGTGCTGTACGAGATGCTCACAGGCTTGCCGCCGTGGTACACGCGGAATCGCCAGGAGCTCTTTGCGCGCATCCGGGAAGCGCCATTGGAGATCCCCAAGTACCTCGGTGCGGACGCAGCGTCGCTCATTGCGCACTTGCTCCACCGCGAGCCCGAGAAGCGCCTTGGGAGCCGCGGCGCAGCCGAAGTGAAAGCGCACCGGTTCTTCCGATCGGTGGACTGGGACGGCCTGCTCTGGTCCGAGCCGCCGTTCAAGCCGTCGGACCCACAGTCGAAGGAAGCTGGCGACACGTCGAACTTTGACAAAGAGTTCACGGAGCTGCCCGTCACGGGCACGCCACTGAGCAAGTCGAGCGGCAGTGTCGGGTTGCCGCGCAGTATGTTCACGGGCTTTACGTACGAAGCACCGGCGATGTCGTTTGGCTCCGACACGTCGCAGTCCAAGGTCGACGTGTCGTCGACGCCGTATATTTAGGTAGCGACTCGGAAGTCGACGCGATCGACGGCGCCAGCGTCTTGTGAAGTCTTGTGAAGAAGCTGCACAGTGGCGCAGAAGGCGCCACCGATCTCTTGGAGCTGCTGCTGCTGCTGCGTCTAGGATGATTATCAAATAAATAGATTGAGGAATGCAACGTGTTCGTGGCGACGATGTGCGCATGGACGGCGCCTGAGGTCGTTGTCGCCGTGTCTGAGGAGCGCGAAGGAGCGTGTCGAGACGATGTCAGCAGCTCGGAAGTTGGTCCCCTCGCACCGCACACGACCCGAACAGAAGCCTCCTGATCCAAAAACCACTGGTGGAGGAATCAGTGAGCCACTGTCCAGCAAGCACCTCACGCCGCCACAGGAGACCATGGCGAGCATCGCACCGTCGTTTGCCGCATGCGGCGTGCGCGTCGAAGACGACGCTACAAAAGGCAAGGTCGTGCGCGCGACGCGGGCGTTCGCAGCTGGCGACGTGATCTTCTGCGAGCAGGCGTTCGTGTTTGCGCCGTGGAGCACAGACGTGTGCCCCGACTGCGAAGAGCGCAAGAGCGACAGCGCTGCGGATGCGCAGTGCGCATGCGACCGCAACGGTGCTCCGCCAGCAACGCCGCTGTACCCTGCTGCACTCGTAAAAGACCTCGCTCGCCGCGATGAAGTCGTACACTTGATGGCCGACCTCGACGGCATCGCCGAAGTCGACCGCGCTCGCTGTGTGCTGCGCTGTCTCGCGATGTTTGAGCGCGACGCAAGCGCGCTGAACAACGTGCTGCAGCTCACGAGCGCGAACTACGAGCGGTCGCTTGAAGCTGCAAAGGCTGTGCGTGCGCAGGCGCCAGAGGCGATCCCCACTGGCTTCACTGACGCGCAGCTTGCGACTCTCATCGGCGTGCTCAACACGAACTCGCACGAGCTCGAGAACCTCGGCGGCTCGGGTCTGTTCCTCTCGGCGTGCCGCATGGAGCACAACTGCAGTCCGAACTGCAGCTTCACGACGTACGACGCGCAGCTCTGGATGACGGCGATCAAGCCGATTGCAGAAGGCGACGCGCTCTCGATCGACTATGGCAACTTCTTTTACCGACCGACGGAAGAGCGCATGAGCTCGCTCCTCGAGTCCTACGGCTTCATGTGCACGTGCGATGCATGTCTTGTCTTGCCAGACGTCACGCGGTCGTTCCAGTGTCCTGTGAGCAGCTGCAAAGACGGTGTCGTGTGGCCGTACCCGAAGCCGAGCGCCGAGTCGCTCGTGTCGCCCGAGGACCTCGAGTTTGACTGGAAGTGCACCAAGTGCAGCACGACTGCGCCAAAAGCGGCAGTCTCCAAGTTCCTCGCCGCAGAGCAGAGCCTGCTCGACAACGGCTTCCCCGAGAGCCTGGAAGAGGTCGACGCGCTCGTAGCCGAGGGTGTGCTCCATGCGCGTCACTACCTGCTCTTCTGGGCACTCGACTCGATTGGCTGTGAAGCTGCTGCGCTGATCGCGTTCTTGAGCGACCCGGAGCACCAAGCGAGCCTCACGCAGACGTGGGAGCGCATCATCGCATACATGAACGTCGTCGTGCCTGCTGCGCACCATGAGAAGACGATCTACTACGACAACCGCGCTCAAGTGCGTGTGATCCTCGGCGACCTCGACGGTGCC
Organism: Globisporangium parvum; assembly: GCA_023333885.1. Classification (NCBI taxonomy): domain Eukaryota; phylum Oomycota; class Peronosporomycetes; order Pythiales; family Pythiaceae; genus Globisporangium; species Globisporangium parvum. The sequence continues at coordinate 26,218 of JAASFT010000002.1, forward strand.
AAGCAAGCGTACACGCGCGCGTACGAGATCGCATGCGCTGTGAGCGGCGAGCACTGTGTCCCGACGCAAAAGCTCCGCAAGCTCGTGGAGCACACGCCGCAGAACGCAGCGGAGTTGCGCGCGATCTACGAAGCGGATGCGAAGCCGCGCCGTCCAGACGACGATGAGGACGAGGACGAGGAAGAGGACTTTGACGACGACGAGTACGACGACGACGACGACGACGAGTAAGTGATTGGATTAGAGCGAGCGTCGATCGAGCATGGAGCATGTCTTGCGCATCAAGCTTGTCAAGCGAGCAACGTGTCTGATAGAAATGTGCACGTTGAAGTTTGTCGGTGACACTGACGAGGTCACATTGCCAGCGAAAACCAAAGTATGGAGTTAAACTTGGAATATGTATGTGAGTATGCGATTGCATATTGGTGGTGTGGGCGACAGGCGATATCACAGCAACTGTGTTTGTGTAAATTGCATCGTATCGACTTGAAAATGCAGAAACTGCACAAACAGCCGTGTTGCTCCAGCATGTTGGGCTCGCTTTGCTATTGCATTTGTATTTGCTAGTAAATAGTTTGAAAGTGGCTTCTCCTCGACACGTTGTTCGAGACTTTGCAGGGCGAAAATACGAACATGGAGACTACTGTCGCGCGACCGCCGATTCACGGACTCTCGCATTCCGAGCCCGCGCGGCACACGCGTAGCAGCAGCCCCACTACATCACCAGCAGCAGCAACAGCACCGCCATCTTCGAGCAGCGTCGAGCGCATTCGCGATCGCCGTTGCTGTCAAGTAAGCGACGAGAGTGTACGTGCGTGTCTCTCTACAAGTTCAAGCAGTTGTGCGCGACGCGCTGCCATCAGCAGCAGTCTGCGCGAGCGGACACTCGCCATCGGCACGATGCGCCAGTTCTTCAAACGCCACCGAGACCAACAGCAGACCACCAAACCAGACAAGTCGTCGTCGAACCGACGCAAACCGTACGACCCCGAGAGCTACTGCACCACCACTGCCAACAGCATGGACGAGCGCCATCGCCCACTCTTTGCAATGATCTGCGCCAACAACGTGAACCGCAGCACGGCTGCGCACGACCACTTGCACGCCGCGGGCTTGCGCGTGTGCTCGTACGGCGCAGGGCCGCGCGTGTGCTTCCCCGGACGCACTGTGTCGACACCACGCATCTTTAACTTTGCGACGCCGTACGAGACGATGCACGCGCAGCTCAAGCGCGAAGACGAAGCGCTCTTCACTGCCAACGGCGTGCTCGCGATGCTCGAGCGCGACATTGCGACGAAAGAGCGACCCGAGCGCTGGCAGAGCCTGAGCAACAAGCAGCTCCAGCAGATCGACATTGTCGTCTGCCTCGACTACCGCATGTTCCTCGTTGTGCTCGACGGTGCGTCGTCATCCGTGTGTGTCGTGGGTCGATAGCAGTGCCGTGACTGGGGCTGACGCATACGTACGTGGGATGGCACAGACCTGAGCATGCGCATTCGCTTGAGCTTCAAGAAGAAGCGCCTCCATCTCATCTGCTTGGACGTCGACGACACGCCCGAGGACGCGACAAGCGGCGGCAAGCGCGCACTTGCGCTCTGTCAAACGCTCGACCACGCAGCCGCGACTGCAGAGCTCACGGAAGAGCTCGTGAAGCGCATGGTCATGGAGTTTGAAGCGCGCGAGAAGCTCCAGCTGTTCTACCTCGGACTGCGGATATAGCGAGCTGCTCGACGATGCCAGCGAGCCACAGTGCGAGGCCACCGACTGCGTATGTACGATACAAACCGCGAGAAGACACAGTGCGTATATATGAATGGGACGTGCGGATGAACAGACCAGCGACTTGTCTTGAGCAGTCGAGCACCTCTGTACGTTTGCGCCATCACCATCGTCATCCTTCCTTTGACGCGTCGTCCTCGTCTGCGTCTGCAGCCTTCGCACTGGCGTCACCATCACTACCAGCAGCACCGCCGCCATCGAGCGCCTGCGTCCAGTCAAACGGCTCCCAGTCCGTCAGCAGCGCCAGGACGCGCTCCTTCTCGCTCTCAAACGTCCGGCGCTGTCCGCCTTCGCGCCGTCCGTACTTGGGCGGATCGACACCGAGCATCCCTGCGACGACGTTCACGCCAAAGTCCCGTGGGAACTTGCTCTCGTCTTCAATCACGTGCGCGTAGCCGCCACTCGCGCCAGTGCCGCTGGCCGCTGGCGCCATCCACTCAATGTGAAAGTACGCAAACTGCGGCGGCACGTGGCGCTTCACGCCGCCGTCGCGCGTGTCCAGGATCTTCTTGTGCGTCGCCCACTCGTCGTCGACCTGCATGAGCTCTTGCTTAAAGTACAGCGGCGTGTCCAATGCGACGTCGTGCGGCACAGGGATGCACTCGATGACTGTATGGCGCGTGCGCGACGGCGCGCTCGTGTGCTCGAGGAACACGACGCTCATGTCGAAGCGGTCTGCGCACATCGTCGTGAGCGCGCGCTGGAACTGCGCGACTTCAGCCGCGACTTGCTCAGTCGCGAGCGTCAGAGACGCCGTGTGCTCGAGCGGCACGATCACACAGTGCGCAGGGTGCAAGAGCTCGCTGCTCGCGCGGTTCGGCACGGCCAAGTACGTCCACTCGCCGAGCGAGAGCATCAGGTGCTTCTTGCAGCCAGGGCTGTCCATACACAGCGTGCACTTGTGCGTGACGTTGTCCCAGCGCTTTGTCTCGCTGATCGCCTGCGAGCGCTGACGCTCCGCGGCTGCGCGCTTCGTCAAGCGCGTGTCGCGGCGCTCGTACAGCTGCGTACTCAGCTGGTCCTCTTCATCAAAGCCACTCGAGAGGTTCTGCGCCGTCGCCTCCGTGCCTTTGAACCGCGAGCCAAGGCGCAGGATGTTCTTCGCGTACACTGCGTCCATGTCCCCAGACGCAGCTGACGCACCACCGAGACGCGCGCTCGAGAGCCGCTCGTCGCGCACGAGCTCGTCAAGCGACGCATTGATCGCGCGACTGTCGAGCTCGCGCTGCGTCTTCTTGCCTTTGCGTGCGCCAGAGCGCAGGTCTTCGCGCTCGAGCGGCGGCAAAGCAGTCGCAATCGCTTCAAAGTGCGGCACGGACGTTGCGACTGCTGCTGCCTCGCGCTTCGCTTCCAAGTCGTTGAGCTGCTCTTTGAGCTTGTGGAAGAGCGCCGTCTTGCCCATCATCTGTGCCCGCAGTGCGCGAGCTGCAAGTTTGTTCAAGTCGACATCGTCTGCTGCAGGCGATGTGGTCGCTGCGTTGCTAGCACTGCTGCTTGGTGGCTTCGTAGCAGACGCAATGGCTTGGTGGCCGCCATACAAGAACGCCTTGCGCTTTTCGAGCAGCTCCTGCTCTGCCTGGGCTTTCGCTGCATCGACTGGAGGCGCAGGCGTCTGCTGCGTAGGCGTTGGCGTTGGTGCGTCAGCTGGACGCGCTGATGGGACAGGAGAAGGAACAGCAATAGCAGCAGTCAACGACTTGTTGTCGCGGTCGTCGCGAGTCGTGTGCTCACGCTTCTCACTGCGATGATCACGGCCGCGGCGCTGGTCTGGCGACTTGGATCGCGAGCGACTGCGTCGTGCAGCGCGTCGACTGTCACTACGTCGGTCTCGATTGCGACTGCGACTGCGACTCCGATCGCGCGCGTGGCGCTCCGAGCGTTGCCGCGGCGCAGATCGATCACGCGGTCGCTGCTGTCGTGGCGCCTGTCGGTCTTCAAAGTCCGGCAGCTTTGCATAGTCGATCGGCTCATCGTCGTCATCGTCGCCCTTGGGCTTGCGACTGCGTCCTGCCTCGTGACTCCGCCGCTCAGTGTCGCCGTCTGCACTCGCCCCTGCGCGCTCGACGTCGTGCATCGGACGGAGCGAGACCGAGTGCTGGATCCGCGTCGAGTAGCTCCGGAGCAGCGTCTTGTCGTTCACGTCGCGGCCAATCGGCAGCGTCCGTCGCGCAGGTCGGCTATCATCGCCGTCGCCACTGGCGCCTTCGCTCGGACGCTTGTAGTGGAGATGCGCACGCGCACGCGCCGAGCCTTTCGCGCTCTCTCGCAGGACGTCGAGCGACCCAAAGCGCTCCTGCACAATCTCCTCCAACGGCCGGCCAGTCTGTCGCGCAGTGTCCTTTGCGCGCTGAAGCATCTTGAGCCGCCAGCTCGCACCACCGTCGCCAAACAGCACAGGCTCGGATGCCTCCGCTGCTGTCGTCGTGGCGGAGGGATCGTCATCTGAGCCAGTCTCCGGGCGCTTGTCCGGCTGCTTTGGGTCGTACAGACCGTAGTACATGCCAGTGACTGGCTCGCGGATGCCAGCGTCGATCTCGGCTTGAATGCGCTCGGCCTTCTCATCGGCTTCGCGCTCTGCTGGCGTCTTCGCAACAGGCGCCGGCGCAGTCTCGGCTAGGAACGGCTGGGGCCATCAGCAGTAGCAGAGAGAGCGAGAGCGAGAGAGAGAGGATTCGTTAGGACGCTCGCTTTTACCGATGGACATCGTAAGAGAGAGAGAGTGGCAGAGTGGCAGACGTACCATGGCCATCCACTCGTCCCGGTCCAGAGCGGCGCGCTTGGCAGGCGAGCTACTGCGCTCAGTCGGCGCCGGTGCACGCTCACTGTCGCTGTTGCTGCTGCTGTCGCTGTCGCTGCCATCACCATCGCTGCACGAGCTCGTCTTGTGCTTGCGATGCTTCTTGTGCTTGGACTTGTGACTACGCTTGCTCTCTTTCTTTGCCTTCTTCTTCTTTGACGAGTGCTTGTGGGCGTCACGATCGTCGTCAGTTTCTTTAGAGGACGACGAGCGCTTCACGCGCTTCTCAAGCGCAGGGTTGATCCAGTTCTACCGAGTGTGCACAAGTGCCAAGCACAGAACAGTCAGTGAGCGCGTCGAGTTCCCATTCCCATGAGCAACGACGAGAACACAAGAGGCGCAACGGCCACACGCGTACCGATTGCGGGTGATGCTTGCGCTTACTGCGCTCCTCTTTTGCGCTGGTGCCGCTGCGGTCGCCATCACGCTTGCTGCTACTGCTGCTACCTGCAGGCAGGAACTTGATGCCCGAGAGCAGCGAGCTCATGCTTGGGCAGCTGATGGTGCGATGTTGTGACTGCAATCGATACAGCCATTTTGGCACATTTTGACTTGCGCTTACTATGTGGTGACACTCGAGCAATGTCGATAGTGATAAATAGGAGGACTTTGGTTTCTAGACATATAGGCAAAACTGTCAAAATTTGAAAGCTGCAAACCTACAATGAGCGTTGACAGACGAGCTCGCTCGGCCGAGCGCTGCTTCACTTGCTTGCTTAGGACCACCGCATCACGGATGACATGATCACGAATGACCTCTGCACGTGGATGCCCACACAACGCACAAAGCGTGTACAAAAGAGAAGTCGCTACAAAGAGTCCGATAGTGCCAACAGTGCGGTTTACCTATATGTGTTGTTTTGAGATGTCGAGTGCTAGCGCAGTAACGATGCGAATGGATTATCATCCGTATCCGTGAGCAAGTGGCTCGTGTGATGAAGTGGTGCCCGATATGGCGGTTGTCCGCAGCTGTCTAGGAGCTTCCTGGAGCTGTCAGGTCCGTTATCCTGCGTTGTCTGCGGGTATCCTGATACTTCCAGGACCTTGGAGCTAGCCAGACTTGAATGGATCACCAGTCCGTCGCTTTGAGCATGGCCGCTTGTGGTAGATTTCACACATTTAATGGTGTATCTTCATCACAGGAGACAATAAAACACCGAAAGCGGGGAAAGTCATTAACCACTTCGCTCAACGACTGGTTTCTTGATGTGCTTGTATATGTGAGTTATAAAGTGTAGAACAGAATGCACACTGTGTAACGCGTTCTTTGTACGTTCTACACTCCTCCAATGTAGGTTTCTCTTGTCCTTGCATGGCCGTGGTTGATGTTTGGGCTCGCTACGGTGTTGGACCAGTGATCGAGCACCAACTTCGTCTTGTCGGGTGAGATGAACATCACTGTACACTTGAAGATAGGAGGTGGAGATATCTATGTTGAGTTGTCTCCCTGCCCGACGCTAACGAAGGTGAAGTTGGTGTGGAGACATTAGAGACGGTCACAAAATTTCCGATCGAATATGAATCAAGTCGTCTCTTTGAGAGCGACTTCACCCCAGATCTTTCGTGATCTTGACCATGAGACCAATGGCACCTTGCCAAGTTCTTCGCGAATGCGATACACGCCATCATCCCACAATCACAGTGGGTGCTCTATACTAACCGATGAATGCAGGTTGAATCAGCTCAAGAGATTGCCGAGCGACGAGTCTGTTTGAACTTGAGGTCTTTTGTCTCGACCATGTTGTGTGCAATGTGTGTGCATTATGAATGAGTATGGGTGGGAATACTCACAAGAAAGATGTGTTTGTTGCAGAAATATTGCACCATCACTGCAACACTAGTCGCATCCAGAAACGAGCGAATCAAGACCAAGGGGTCAGCTGTGCTTATCCTGGATGTCTTCAGGACCTATCACAAGAAGCTCGCCTACACACACGCGTGCAAGCTACGAAACCAAGGAAGTGACATTCGCCAGAGACAGAATATTACACGACACACAAACAAGTGAAGGGCGAGTTCATCATAGTTCCGTTCAGCGTGGATAAGGGCGTGCACGAACAGCTACTGAAAGCGTCCGCCATTCCGTCGATCAAGAGTAAGTGCCCAGGTGGTCAGTGGCGCAACAACACGAGGGCAAGTGACGACATTCTAACGCTACGCATGTGTGTTTGCTACGTAGGCACCGAAAGACGATCTACCAGCAGCAAGACAACGCCTCGCCGCACGTCAGCGCGGAAGCCGCCGTGCAGGACTCGTGCGTCGTTGGGTGGACCTTTCAAGTGCGACGCCAGCCGCCAATGTCGCCTGACATGAACATCCTCGACCTCGGCTACTTCAATGCAATACAGTCACTTCAGCACACTAAGCAGGCGTATATTATTGCGTGAAATGGAGGAGCAGACGCTCGAGAGGTGCTTCATTACACTTCAGAAGCGTGCAATTTCCGCACGGCAGTTTTCATTGCCGTGCTTATTCCTCAGCTGTGGCTGCATTAAACAAAACAGCGTATAAATGCAGACAAATACTACTTTTTGCATCCAATTATCCATGTCAATATTCATCTTTCGTCTAATTGGTCGAAAAGATTGAGCGCGCCATAATAACTAATTAACTCCTAAATTCCCGTTTGTGACACTTGCGACACTAAGACCGATTTAGGCGGACTCCTTTCAAGCCAAAAATCAACCTCTTTGCAAAGATTCCGAAATCAAAACTATTTTTTCCTTGCACGACACAACAATTTATGTTCGCAGGCGAAAGTTGACAGCAAAACGCATTGATTCACTCTACAATGCGCATAAAACGAAGCGACTGAAAAATAATCTTTAGCTCCTTGCCAGTTGTACCGTATTTGGTGAAAACCGCATCCGGAACTGCTTGGTACAGCCGAAGATATGATTGGTTTCGCAAACTGCACGTTTCATTACGGGACAGAGTAGTATACAGCAGCATCAACTTTGACGATCAGGTTCTGGACGTGCGTACTGCCGTCGCCGTGCTCCATTACCCAAACATGCTTGTTCCCCCAGCAACCAGCCTGTACATATGCCGTGTGCATCTCGCGCTCAAGGCCGCGGGCATCCGCTAAGCGGAGCTGCTGTCGTGGTCGACCGTCCTGTGTGGGGTGTTTGAGCAACTACCAGCGTCGCAGCAGAACGAAGCTTCAAAGGAGGAGAGCGCGTCGCTTCGTGTCATCATGGAAAATCAGTTGAAGCATCTCGACATGGTGTAGTCGTCGTCAAGAAGCTGGAAGCGCGAATTGGCGCGCTGGAGCAGCGCTATAAACAGCGACACACGCACACACGACCGACTACCCACACCGTCGAAGCCGATGACAAATGTGACAACGAAGCAGAACCTCATCGCAAAGGTCTTCGCAAGCAAGCACCAAAGGCGACTCTTGTCAGTGTCTGGTACGAGTGGTTTTGCTCCGAGTCAGCTGTGTACGACTTGTCCAGCATCAGCAAGCCCAAGCAATACGAGTATCGACATGAAGTTGCGTTCGTGATGCTGTTCGAGGAAGGTGGTCTGTCGCTGGACAAGTCGGCGCCTGATTACAAGTCATATGTGGTGTCGGTGGATGAGAAGGCTGAGGCGAAGCTGCCGTTGTTCTTGATATCGTCTGGCTTCATGACGTCTGTGTCTGGCACACTGTAAAGGAGATGCGTGATTGCACAAGGAGGGGAAGCTCGAGGAGTTGATCGCAGACGTTCCGAATCTAGTCGACGATGGACTTGTAGCCGAACCGACGCCGCCACTCGCTCTACCAGCGTTCATACTCTTTGGTCGTATCGCGCCATGATGACAAGCTCGATACCGGCGCTTCAGTGCGTCTGCGCTACTTCGCAGGCGGGCCATTGCTGCTGACGTCGCCACTGTACATACTCATCACACAATGCATATGCCGGCATTACTCCCCTCACCTGCATGCGCACGCGCTCATTCACTCGCGCGAGCGCAGACTCGTCTCTCCGCTGTTCACGAACAGCATGTGTACGTAGAGGATATTCACATAAATCAGCAACAGCATGTGTACATGGAGGATATACACATACACCAGCACACACACATGGTCATCGACGTTCGCAGCTCTCACAAGTACTCGCCTTGTCATGCGTCGTGCATGCGCGCTTACAGAGCTGCGATCTCTCATTTTGTGCTCTCTCTCGCTCTCGCTTACCGCTCGATTGTGGTTTGTGGTCCACAAAAATTGCTCTTGTTGGCAGGATTCGCGTGTCAAGAATTGGAGGGGCATCTGCACCAGTTTGCTCTCAACTTTCGCTCGAAATACCATACACACAACGGCTCTGTCGTGGTTGAGATCATGTGCATATCCGTTCTGCTCTCAAGAATTTGCGCTGAATCTACGGTAATGGCGGTTTGTATTCGGTCAATGATGTTCAATTCTGACAAAGAAATAGAATAGCAGAGATCATTGAGTGTGGTGCGCATCTAAAGCGATTTGAGTTGAGGTCAGGACTGCAACCGACAAACGTACATCTCGTCGTTTTCTATCTGTGTGTGTCGCCAACAGTTTGCAATCGATGTATCGTTCACCATTTTCAAGTCGCGCTCTGCCTATTGCATGGCAGTCAAATCGTTCAGCTGGTCATTCAACCCCTTAGCGACTTGGTGTAATCGCCTGTTTGCCAGCCAAATACTGAGTTCGCTGAGCTGTGCAAAATCTAAGGAGAAGACGCGCCATACCATATGCTAATAAACTATTGCCGCTGCATTTGTTGATCCGTGTGTACGACGCGACGTTAAACCATGTCGCCCTAGTAGCGCAGCAACTAACCAAATCTGAATATCGCTGCTGCCAGGCTCGCGGTCGTGCTGGGTCAAGCGAAGCGCACAGCTTTTGTCGCTGCGTCCTTCACCAAAGTCACAGATGTGACATATACGACAGCGATGCTGAGCTCGGAGCACCGAGGTATCCTTGTCAAGTGGGCAGCCTCGAGCTCAACTATCACTGCTCTGCGTGTGCCGTCTTCCGTGATGACTAGAGTGTGGTATCGTCGCACGCTAGAATACCGCCGATTTTGAGAGTTGGAGCTTTTGTCATTTACAAAACCCCGTTGTGGGTTTGGTTTGGTTTGTTGTTTTTTGCAAATGGTTGATGTCTCTTCGACAACAAGTCAATTACCTCTACAGTTAGCTTAACCCACCGATTCGATACAGTGTCCAAAAAATGTAAAAAAAAGTGTCTAAACCCACCCCAAAAACCGATAGGACTAATCACTTGGTGTTTGTATGAATTAGTCCTCGGCCGGACTAATTCGTACAAACAACAAGTGATTAGTCCTTTACACAAATCGCATCAGTGTGGGTTTATTGAGCATCCTCCTCTGTAACTCGGATATGAAATGAAATAGGATCTGGGTTTTGTACAAATGCTTTTGTTTTGTTTTTGTTCTGCGTTCGTCGTTTTGGTTTTTGCATTATGGTTGATTCAGTCCTCATAGTTTACGCAAGTGTATTCGCTTGGTGTGTGCAAATTGACATCATGCGAGCTGCATGTGCGTCTGGCCGAGTGCTCGGTTGGCGCCTCGAGCGACGCGTGCTGCGAGCTCGCACGTCAACAACTAGCGCTGTGCAAGAGCATGTGCTGACTGCGAACAAGCCGCTCATTGCGCGGTCGCAACAAGAGATGGAGCAGATCGGCGCTCAAGTGGCTCGCGCCTGCCGCGTTGGCGACGTGCTTTTCCTCAAAGGGTCCGTGCGCACACACTGCCATCGACACACAGTGTTCATGCGTATGCGACTCGCTGACGTGTGCGCTGTGTGCCCACATACACAGAGACTTGGGTTGTGGCAAGACGTGCTTTGCGCGCGGATTCATCCGTGCGCAGACTCAGGACGCCGCGCTGCAAGTGACGTCACCGACGTACTTGCTCGTGAACACGTACGATCTCCCAGACGCAGCGTCGCCAAGCAGGTACACACTTGGCTCTTTCTTGGTCTGTGCGTGCGTGATGAGCGAGTGCTCACAGTGCGATGGCGACGGACGCGACTCAGTGCGATCTACCACGTCGACCTCTATCGCCTCGACAGCGTGAGCGAACAGGACAAAGGCGCACTTGGACTCGCAGACGCGTTTGCAAACGGTACGCTCCGTGCCTCTTCGCCTGCTGCCTGCGCTTCTCTGACCCTCACGTGATCACTCTCCTCCTCTCCTACACACAAAGGCATCAGTCTCGTCGAGTGGCCCGAGCGCTTTGACGCTGCGAGCGTCCCACCGCAGCGCCTCGACGTGCACATTGCGTACGGTGACAACAGCGTCAGCAGTAGTAGCGATGACAGGAGAAGCAGTGACAGTGCGCCTGCCGGTGACGACGGCGCAAGTGTCCGCACTGTGTCGTTCCATCCGTTTGGCGAGCGCTGGGTCTCGCGCTTTGGCGCATGAGAGCGCCGCCACTGCGAGCCAAAGAGCGAGAGCGAGAGTGCAAACTCGATAGAGAAGGGTCGACGTGTACGTCTGTGCATACATACCGAGCCATGGCGTGCTCAGGTGCTCTTACGACGGAGAACCACGGACGTCTGATCCATCCGAGTGCGTCTCTGAGCGCCACTATGCCACTGGTCGACTCGTCAAGTGCGCGAGCGGCGCAACGAGCTGCCGGATTGCATCAGGACTCGCTTTCGCTGTCGGGGCAAAGTCCGACGTCGCCGTCGCGAGGAACTGCGTGAACGCGCGGCGCGAGATCACGCCAGAGCGCGTTGAGCAGATCGACGTCGCACACGATCGTTCGCTCCGAGTCCCATCGTCGCTCATTGCGTCGTCTAGGGCACTGCTGCTGCCGTACGTACTGCACGTGTCGTCACAGTCGCCACTGTTGTCTGGGACGATGGCGAGGTGCTCGTTCGCGTGGAGGAACCGGATCTCCATGTCAATGCGCTCGAGGCGCTGCTTGCGAAGTCGCTCGCGCTTTGTGGCTTGGACAATGTTCACAGCGCTCTCGCGCTTGCTCTTGATTGCCTGCGTAGCGGAGGCGACACTAGCTAGTGCAGTCAGGGGATCATCGTTCAGCTCGTCGTCTTCAGACGGCGGCAGCAGACTCGACTGGTACACGCCACGCTTGGCAGCAAGGAGCTCCTCGATCTCGCGCTTCGCATCTGCGTCCAAAGCGAACTCGTTTTGCTCGAGCGAGTCGAGAGACGCTTGCTTTTGTTGCTGGAGTGGACTTGCCGCTCGAGTCGCTGCTGTGTCGTCGCTGTCGTCGAGCTGTCGAAGGAGACACTGCAGTCGCGCCTCCTCGTCTCGTGAGAGCACGGCTTTCATGCCATGCGCAATGACGTTGCGATTGCGCTCGACAAAGTTGCCCGTGCCTCGCGTGATGCCACTGCCAGTGCCAGCGGTGCTCGAGAGCGGAGGTCCCTGCAATGCATCATCGCCATCACCACTATGATGGCTGCTGACACAGGTCTCGCGCGCACTCTGCTGCTGGTTGCTGCTGCTGCTTCTCGTTGAGCCAAGCGCACGGACGACACTCTCCTTTGCAGTCGAGTTGGGCTGCGTCACGAACGTCCTCGCGTGCTCGCCAGGCGGTGCTGATGCGCCACTGCTGCCATGCTCAGGCTTGCTCTTCTTTGACAGAGGCACCTTGCTCCCATTCGCAGCGCCAGCAGTGGCGTAGAGGTTCTTCCCGAGCTTTTCTTCGAGCACGGCGTCGAGCTGCCGCACACGTGTGATCTTGAGCGCTATCTTCGCGGCCATGCCGCCGCTTTCGCCGCCACTTGGGTCGTCCTCAGCGTCCAGTGTGCCCTGATCACGCACTCACACAGAGCATACGAACCCCATCAGTGCCATTATGACAAGCCGTGGACATGCAGTCCAAGCGTCCTGCTACTACGTACGAATGCCTGCTGCTTTGAGAGTCCTGCTTGCAACAGGACGTGCGACCAGCTTCGCTGACCGCTGCTGCACGTCGCTGCTCGCGCCGAGTTGGGCGACTGTCCGGACGTCCCAGTCGCGTCCTCGTCGCACACATCGCGCTCCGACATGAGCGACAGCACGTGCTGGTAGTTCTTTGGGAACTCGACGAGCTGTGTGCCATCGTCACCGCAGCGGGTCGTCAGCGATGTCACGTAGCTCTCGAGGTCGCTGCGCGTCTGTTCGCGCTGACGCTCTTCGTGCAGCAAGCGCTGTCGCGCTGCAAGTGAGCGCGTGTACTCGTCGTCTTCGCTGTCTCCAGGAGCTGCTGCGCCATGCGATGGCGGGGATAGACCACCAGTAGCTCGGTCAATGGCACTATCGGCATGTGCGTCGCGAAGCTGCGCATCACCGTCGTCGTCGCTATTGCTCTCGACAGCTTGCAGTGCATCATCGTCGTCGTCGCTGTCAGTTGTGTCGATCTGCGGCTGGTACTCTCGAATCGCTGGCGAAGGCGGTCGCACAAGCAAGAGATCGATCTGAAGCGGACCGTCGATCACAGGATCTTCGTCACACGCAGTCGTTGCGTCCTTGTCGCCGCCGTTGTCGTCGTCGCTCACAGCTGGGTGAGCGATCGCCCGTGAAGACGCACGAGCCATCTCACTGTCATTCGAGATCGGCTGACGCTCGTTGTGTGTGTCGTCGTCGTCTGCAGCGTTCGACGCCTCCAGTGGAGCAACCGCGTCGTCTGGGAGCAAAAGAGGCGCACTCGAGTTGGCTATCATCGACGCTTCGAGGTCTTCTGCTGACGTCGCGGCTAGATCAGAAGCAGAGAAGGAGCTTGCACACCAAGCATCGCTCCGTACAGCCACTGACCGATCGTCGTCTCGGCCAACAACGAGCTGCGAGTGCGCAGCTACCACGAGAGCGCCACCCTCATCGTTCTTGTCGTCGTCGTCATCATCGCCAGACGAGCTCGACAGTGACGAGGACACAGATCTTGGTGGTGATCGCTTTGGGAACTTGTGCGGTGGCGAGTCGGGCAAGTGCGTCATGAAGAACTCGGTCGAGCCTGAGGTCGTCCGAACAGGTGGCGACTGCGCGTGCTGGAGGTGGGCTTTGCCAGGGCCGACGAGGAGGCGCTCGATGCGAGGTTTCTAGCAGCAGCACTCGCGCGGAGAGAGCGTGACACACACAGAGCATGTTAGCAAGGTGCTACAACGGGAAGGCATTGAGTCGCAGCAACATACACGTGGTACGTACTGGCGTGGTCTTGGGGCGGCGTGGCGTGGCGATCGCGTGAAGCCATCGCTCGTCGAGTTCCCGCTGCTCATGGTCACCATCTGGGCATTTGGCACTGCGCTGCTCGTGTCGTGGAGCAGCACGCACGACTTGCTCAGATGTGGCGCTGTCCTGCGATGATGGCGACTTGCAGGTCGCGCATGGCGCACGGGACTCGCAGTCGCCAGGCGCCCGTCCTCGGACTGCGGTCGCTGCATGGTCGAGGCGTCTCGAGCTCGTGTGTGTGCTCGTGCGTGTTCTCGTGCGTGTGCTCGTGCGTGTGCTCGTGCGCGTGAGAGGCTAACCTTGAATCAAGTTCAAGCGATCGCCGACAAGGTGAAACGACTCGAGCCTCGAGTTGACAAGCACCACCTACTCGCACACTTTCACGACGACGCGGCTTCACATCTCCACACTCAGCTCGCGCCAAGTCTTTGGTTCATTCAGCTCTGTCCTTCAGTTGCCTCCTAGCGCTCGCACACACGCACACACACTAGGCAAACCCGAGCGGCGGGGCTTCGACGTACTTGTTCCGGCTCAATGCTTCGTAGTACTTCTTGAGCAAGTCCGAGTAGTGACGCAGCGACGCAGCAGCGTACACGTGGAGCTCCAACGGGTACCGTAGCGTACTTGCGAGTCGGCGGAGCTCGTCGATGCTCGAGACGTCTTCCGCTGGGAGGTACCGCAAGTAGTACGGCGGTTCACGATGGAGCTCTTCATCGAGCAAGTCGAGCTCGAGCCAGGGCTTGCCGCCTGGCAAGCCTTCGTTCACGCTCGAGCTCGGTGCGAGGTCGTCGGCTGTCGCGCGCGTGAGCTTTTGGAACGCAACTGCCCGGCTCTGAGCGCACTGGAGCTCGTACTGGTACTTGCGGTTCCCGTCCTTGGCGTTCCGGCGCTCGTGGACGCAGATCGCGCTAATGCAGGCGTCGAACGCGCGCCAGAGCGCTTGCTCAGTGCGCAATGCGCTGAACTCGGCTGCAGAGATCTGGAACGGACGCGCACCACCGTTACCAGTGCCTCCACTGCTGCTGCTGCTGTTGTTGTTGTTGTTGTTGCTGCTGCTCGTGCTATGAACGTTCGCGTACGGCGCGCCGCCGACGAGGTGGTCATCAAAGTCATCAAAGCCGTGAGCGACACCAGCACCACCACTGCTACTGCTGCCAGTGCCAGCGTTGCTGCCATCACGAGCGTCAAACTGTAGCACTGCGTGGCGGCCAATGAGCAAGTGGTCGATCGGCGAGTCGAGGAAGAACCGGTTCACGCGCGTGAGCTTGTAGACCAAGACGTGGTGGTACGCGCTCCGAACGTCGGCGTGCCAGTGCAGGAAGAGAAACATGTGGCGCTGCACGAGGACTTTGAGCACGTGCTGCCGCAGCTCGCCGTCAAAGTACGCGAGGCAGTCGTAGAGGAACTGGAGCGTGCGCGTGAGCGTCTCAAAGCTCTCGCTCGAGAGCATGAGTCGGATCCCAAGCGCAAACGTGAGACCACTGAACGACGCGGGCAAGCGGTATGCGACTTGCTGGTCACTGCTGCTGTCGCTCGCGACCGGCACTGCTGCTGTGCGGAACCACTCTTCACACCGCGTGAGGCACACGCCGACGCTGCGCGGATGCAGGACGTTTGTGCACTCCATGAGCGCAAGCGTACAGCTCTCAAGGAGCTCGCGGTTCCGAAGCCAGTGCACGACATTGTCGAGCACAGCGCGGATGCTCCGGATCGACCGGAGCTCAAACGGCTCGCGCACGATGCGCGCGCCGGCCGATGGCGAGTCGTACAGCGACGACGGCGCCGAGTTGATAGTGTTGTCGCGCATGTAGAGCCACTTGGCCCAGCTCGCTTCTTTCAAGAGCAGCAGCGCGACGCGAACCAGCAACGCGTACGCTGGCAGTGCGCTCCAGACGACAGTGTCGCCGACTGCGCACGTCTCGGCGTGCTGCGTGTAGTAGCTCATGAAGAGCGCATAGAACTCGCCGTCATGACTCAGCTTCTCGAGCCAACTGAGCTTCATCGCGTCGTTCATGCGGAAGACGTCCATGTCGGTGTACGGCGTGAGGTACGGGGCGTACCGCGTCCAGCGAAACAGCGTCGGGTTCAGGCGCCTGAACTTGTCGACCGTGGCACGCGTCGGTATCGCAGACGCAGGTGATGTCGCGCACGACGACGATGGCGTCACAGGGTCACGCGGCGATGCGCTGTCGTCGTACGCATTGCTGCTAGACGTACTCGACGTCACCTCGGACAGCACATGACCTTCAAACTCGCTCCAGCGACTCAGTGTGCCAGTGAACGTCAGTCCACTGCTCAGTCGCGACGACGATCGACGGCGTTGCGCACGACTATCTGGCGTCGCTGGCTGGCTACTTGCGCTTCGACTGTCGTCACCAGATGGCGTAGACGACGTTGTCGTTGCAGTCGTCGCAGTGTTGGTCCAGCGCTTCTGGCGATAGGTGAAGTAGATCTGGTCAACGATCAGGCGCTGGAGCGCTGGGACGCGGAAGAAGCAGATCGCGAGGACCTTTGCAAAGAACTGGAGCTCGGCGACCGTGACCCACGACCGCTTGCTCGCCTTTGCGCCGTCGATGTTCTCGACGACGTACTTGAACGTCGCGACGAGCAGACAGCGGTAGAGGTACAGGTCGCGCTCGCCATCGACGCTGTCGTCTGTGGTGCCCGTGCCAGTGGCGCCACTTGCGTCGTTTGAGCTCGTGAGATCCGCTGTGTTTGCGAGTGGCGACGGTGCCGATGCAGTCGGCGAGTGCACGGTCCAGCCCATCATGTGGCCCGAGTTGTTTTGCTGGCGCGTGGCCTTGGACGTCGCAGACGCACTGGCGCTACTGCTTGGAGGTGACGAGTCGGGGCTCAAGTGGAACTCAATGCGCTCGGCGATGAGCCCAATGAGCTGGAAGTACGTCTCTTTGAGCTCGTTCGTGAGCTGCGCGTTGTTGTCGTTGAGCTGCGCAACGACGAACTTCCAGCAAAGCAAGAGCGCGCGGCGGACTTGGCGAAAGACCTTGCGCTGCTCCCAGTTCGCAGCTGGCACTGCAAGGATCGTAAGCAGACAGGACGTGAGTCACATATGAAGTGTGTCATACGCGCAAAGACTGCGAGCGACCGCTTTGGCAAGACGCTCACGTACCTGTTGCTGCGCTGCTGCTGCTGTGGTTGTAGGTGGTCGCAGCGCTGCTGCTGTCGCCAATGTAGAACTGCAGGATCTGCGTCTGCGCTTCCTTTGGCGCCATCTGCGTGAGCATCTCGAGCAGCATCGCCATCTCGACGCTGTTGTCGGCTGCAGCCGCTGCACGAGCTGCCGCTGCAGCTGATGACGATGGCGACGCGCTACCAGCGGACGCCGCTGCGACTGCAGTAGCTTCAGCCACGAGACGCGGAATGCGCGGGAGCAAGAGCCCCCAACGAATGCCATCGCCACCGCCGCTGCGATGCGGTGACGTCATGTTATCGGACCCCGAGCTGCTGTTCTCAGCCGCGCTGCGTGAAGCCATGACTGGCATGCCGCTGTTGCTGCTGTCAAGCGCTTGGTTGTTGTTGTTGCTGCTGCTCCGGTGTGGCCCGAGCTCGTGCTGCTGGTGGTAGAACTGGTTGTCGTTGCTCGCGAGCACAGGGAACGCAGCGCCGCTGAGCGACGCGGAGCCGCCTGCGGGCTTGCCGATCGACCGGAAGAACCGCTTGATCTTGTTCACCATCGTAGCAGCTTGTGCAGGCACTCAACGGCTGGACGTATACACGCCCGCACACACGCGTGTGTGTTGGATGGATGGATGCGCTTGCGAGCGAGAGCGGGAGTGCGGAACACTGAGCGATGTGATGGCGACGCCTCGTGTTCGTGTCGCCTGCTCCCTTGCTCCCGTGCTCGCGTGTTGGCTAGTGCCGCTGTGGTGGCGGTGGTTGTTCGCTCCTTTCGCTGCTGCGTCTAACGCCTGGTTGAATGCTCGCGCGCTCGCCAGGCAGGACGCGAGAGACGCACAGCAGGACGCACGGCAGGACGCATGGCACAGCGATACGCACCCTACGCAGCACACGACCCACGCTCGTTGTTCGTTCGTTCGTTCATGCATCGGAAGTGATTCCGTCGCGAAAACTGTGGAGAACTGTGGAGAACTGGAACGACGCGGAAAGATAGAACAAGATTGGCGCACGAAAAGCTGCGGATGCAGTTGCAGAGCACATATGACACGTGGAAAGCACCACCTACAGCTCATTTGTCGACACGATATGCTACTCGGAAGAACACGTTGAAGCTCGGATTTTGCATCGAGATCCAGTTTGTTGGTTTTGCAGGGCAATCGTGCTCAATACCATGTACGACTCGACGTACTCGACGCCGAGCTCGTGTGTCTGTACTGTTGCGCTTGCAGAGAGGTACTGCTGCAACTCGTCGGTCGAGTCGATCGATGGAGTCGAGCCATAGCACGCGATACATAGGCTCTCTCTCGAGTTGTCACAAGGACCGGCCACGATATGTGTGTGGCGGCGATCGGAGACTGTCGCCACCGAGCAGATCACTAAAGCTCCAACTCCGAACCTGTCGGCAACGTCTTGTCGATATCGGTCGAGTAGTTAGTTGGTCGATGCTCAACCGATTCGAATGGACAGATGAGATGCAAGCTGGAAGCCTCGCAGCTCTCTCGGTCGTGCGTCTTGCCAAAGGTCTTCGAGTCCCCGCGGTCGCTGCGACGTATGTGCCATGCATGAGCTCGAGCACGAGGTTAGTGCTCCCTACCAACATCGCTTCATTTGTCTTGACTCGATACGTTGGCATGCATGCCACTGTTGCAAGTCAGCTGACTCGCTGTCGCCCTCGCGCCAGTCGCGCTGGGGTGAGCTGATGCGAACTGGATCGAGTCAGCGCAGTCACACACCACGCCGCACACCGCACAGCTCTTCGTCAAACCAAGTCGGCGCACTGCACTGCACTGACACATCTGTGTGCGATTGCGCCAAGTGTTGCTGATGGTGGCGGTGATGTTGGTGATGGCGAGTGCGCTTTCCATGGACGCACAGTCGAATGTCGAAGGACGGAATAAGGTGGTGTGCGTGTGTGCTGTGACGAAGCACCCGTCCACTTGCTTGACAGTATGCCCCCTGATGCCTAGGTGCTCACTCGCGCATTCGACCGCGGACGACTGGTGTCCTGAGTGCTACTCACGCTAGCTCGCGATCGCTGTCAGTCACTCAGTCGCGTTGTCAAAACAGGTCGATGGCGACACACGTTGCAGTTGATTGCATTGAGGCTTCTCATCTCGTTCGTTTCTCGAAGCTATCTCGCTCATGATGCTTAACGCTCAACACATTCACATACACACATACACAGGCGCTAGTCTCTCTGGCATCCGTGACGACTCGACTCGCAACCTCTTTCTTGACTTGCGTTATGACAGCGCGCTTGAGATCGCAGCGACAGCGGCCATCGCCGTCATGACACCAGTGCTGTTTGCAGATGCGCGGTCCCGCGTCCGTTTGGTGCACTGCTGTTGTTGCGCACCAATATCGTGTTCGACGCGCTCAAAGACCATCTCGCAGAGCTGCGCGCTGGTGTCGACGTCATGGTTAGTGTCGATGTTGTTGCTGCGATTGTTGTTCTCATTGCTCTCATTGTTGTTGGTGGTGATACCGCTGATGCAAGTGCTGGTCTGACGGATGAGTCGATAGATGTCCTGGAGCGTGAGGTAGCGCACTCGGACACCGTTCACCGCGACGAGCTCGAACGAGTCTTTGTCGACACCGAGGACTGCGAGCTCAAAATTCGGCTTCATCACCACGACTGGCGCCGGAGCTGGCGCAAACTCCAGCGCGACTGTGATTCCACGCGAGGACTTGGCGCCTGCGAGCAGACTGTGGAACGTGTCCTCGCGCGCAGCTTGTCCAGCGATGCGAAGGAGGATTGCACCTGCGCGGACGTCGCGTCGTGTCGAGCAAATCACGATGATCTGCCGAGTTGTAGTCTCGACGTCAAGTGTGATACCGAGCGTCTCGGTGCCTGGTCGCCAGTGCACGACCATTGCGGCAGCTACTCGTCGAGATGATGGCGAAGTCGGCGCTGTGAACGGGACGTGTCGGCCGAGCTCGAGCGCCTGACTGACGCGACGGTCCCACAAGTACGTGACAGCATGAGAGCGGTGCGACGGTGACTTGCTCGGCGGTGTTGGTAGCTCGACAGACAATCTCTCGATGGATGGAGCTGTCGTTGCTGTCGGCGATCGGTGTGTACTGCGACGATCGCTCGCGTCGCAGAGCCACGAATCAAGCTCAGCATCGCCGGTGGAGCGCGCGCGGTCTCGTCGAAAGAGCTTGGGCATACTGATGGTGGCGATAGTGATATCTTGTGTGTGTGGTTTGTTCGCGGCAAGTTGGTGAATGGAGCCTTGCAGCAGCAGCAACAGTGCGAGCGAGCGAGCACCGCACGAGTGTGAGACGCATATACGCATGTGTCGGCTGACAGGATTGAAGCTGCGAGCTGGCTGACGCGACGAACCACGTGATGGCTGTGTTATCCGCACCAGTTCGCGCACCAAACTTCCAGTGGATACCAATGCGCAACGTTGTCGTGGCGAGCAGGCGAGCGACGTCTTGAAGTGTCAGCTCGGTGCGAGTGAGTTTGCATGTGTGACAATCCTGAAAAATCGTCAGCCAGAATCCAATTTCAAGTCGACGACGTCTGAAGCTTCTCCAGTGTCGAGTGGCGGCGAGCGGCGAGAGCACTCAGGGTCTCTTTCTCAAGGCCTCTTTCTCAAGGTCTCTCAAGGTCTCGATGCCCACTCGAGTCCCGCTCGAGGGATTGCCAAAGCGTTGCCAGCGTGAGGGTTTCGAGCGCATACTTGGCTGGACGTGTTCGTACTGGAGATTGACGTCGCAACGCCTCCGACCTGTCAAACATTCTGAGCAACAAGCGCCATCGAGCAGGAGAGCGCGTTCTCGTATCCAACCTTGCGGAGTTCTGCGCTCGTCTTGAGCTCGAGCACGTGCGAGTCGCAGCACTGGCTGCATGAGCTCTTCGACAAGCATGAATTCGAGTCGTGACGCAAGGATGACGAATGTTGAGGTTTTGAGTCTTTGGCTCAGTATTTGGACTGGCACTCAATCGCATCAACTGTTGCTCATTTATAGCTGATTAGTGTATACTAGTAGAAAATGTAGATGCGCGCTCGTGCTGTGCGAGTGCTGAGTCATCCGCAGGCAGCAGCGCATGGCGCGCGCGCCTCAGAGCTTCTCGCGCATCGCCATGAGCACTGCCGCGATCGCAGCGCCGCCAGCAGCACCACCGTCTGGGGCAGACGCAGAGGCGGACGCAGCACCCACACCAGCGACAACAGCAACGATGGAGCGCAGCACGAGCAGCAATGGTAGTGGCGGCCGAATGCACTCGACTGTGCGGCTGAATCAGTTCACGCTGCGCTTTGAAGACGCTGCGCTCGAGAGCGCGTACCAAGCGAGCATCCACCGCCGCAAGAAAGCGCTGTGGCTGCGCTCGCTCATTCCTGCTGCCGGCTCGCACATTCTCTTTGGTCTCGGCGACTGCCTCGAACATCCAGTCGTGAACCTCCAGGTCACGCTCCCAGCACGCGTCTTCCTCGCGGTGCGTCCACCTGTCGTTTATGTCTCGTGTCTCATAGCATAGCGCCATTGAGAGCGAGTCTCTCTGTGCACAGCAGTAGCCTCTGTGTGCGGTCGACGTAGAGCTCACACACGTGCTGGTCTGTCTGCCACTCTACCTCCAGGTGCTTCAAATCGCCATGTTCATCCTCGTCAACTGGGTGCGTGCGTGCGTCCGAGCGTTGAGCTATCGTACACTACACGCCAGTGTATACATCGGATCGGGAACGGCAGAGCTAACAGACGACTGCGTGCGTGAGCGTAGGACCTGATCCAAGCGCACGAGACGACGATGCTCCTCGTGTCGATCTGCAATGGCATCCCGAGTCTCCTCATCTACGCCCTCCAGCGCTCGAGTCTCCACCAATGGGTACGCTCATCCACACACGCTCTCTATCTATCTACCTTGCTATCACTGAGCTCGGCCCTCACACTCACACTCGCTCTCACCGATACGGTGCTCGCTACGCTCGCTCTCCTCCCATCTAGGACGCGCTCTTTGTGATCTTTGGGCTGTCGTTCTACACGATCCCAAAGATCACGCCGCTCGGCTTCATCTCGTCCACGGGTGGGAGCTGGGCCACTGCAGTGCTCTACACGCTCTTGGCGTTCGTCGTTCGTCCACCAGTGCGCATGGCCGAGTCCGTGCTCGGACTGCTCTACTGCGCACCGGTGATTGGGATCTTCAACACAATCGCGTACTACTCGGAGTACAACTCGCGCGAGCGCTTCGTCTTGCGCCGACGCCTGAGTAGCGAGAGCATCTCGCTCGCAGTCGCTCGGACGAACACGCTTGCACTACCGGATCGCGACGGCACGAACCAGTTCTTCAAGATGCTCGCGCACTCGAACGGACCGACGTTCTTCTTTGGCGTCGTGCTCTGGGGCGCGTTCACGCTCGGTGGCTGGGCGTCGCTGCCTGACACGCTCAAGTTTGTCGACGAAGAGACTGGCTGGGCGTGGTTTAGCCACTGCGCCGGCGTCACGATGTTCTTGCTCGTCATGACGCGGCAGCTCAAGTGGCTCTTCGTCGTCCCTGTGCTCGGGTCACTCATTCTATGGATGATGTCGCTCACAATGCCGTCGGAGTGGATCATCTTCTCGGCCCATAGTGTCGGCTACGGCTTGCTCTTGGCGTCGGTTGTGATTGCCATGGGCGTCTTCAGCTGGTTCGTCTGCGCTTGGCGCGAACTCGTGTCGTTCCTCACGCGCTCGTGCTTCCTGTACCCGCAGCTCCAAGCTGGCTTAGAGACCGAGTACCCGCTGCTTGTGAAGATCGTGTCCGAGTACACAGCAGGCTTTGACCCGGAGATCCTGTCGTCGCGCTTGCCAGCAAGTCAAGCGATTGGGTCGGTCGCTGAGGTCCGCGCAGCACTGCGTGCAAGTGCAGATAGCGGCGACCAGTGCGCGAGCCATGGACTGCAGGTCTCGGTGACATCGCCGCGGCGGCGTCACCAGCCAGTTATCAAAGCCAAGCTCCTCGTGAACAGCGATGCGCTGCACGCGAGTCGTCACGCAAAGGCGAGTACGATGGCACCGACGCTGACCGAGTACGCAGACGACGCTGAGCTCGAGCTCATGCGACCCGAGGCGCTCGTGCAGTCGCAGCTCGTCTTGGACAAAGCCGACAACGGCACTAGCACTGGCAAGATGGTGTCGGTCTTGCCGTCGTTCAAAGCCGGCAAGTGCTTCTTCTGCTCAAAGAACGACGCGGAGCACTTTGTCCCAGCGTGTGGGATGTGGGGCAAGTGGACGCACTGGCGCATGCACCAGCAGCACGGCAGTAGCGACACAGGCGCCAGTGGTGCTGCATCGTCAACGTCGTCACGCATCGCCAAGCCGATCGTGTCAATGTGCACGTCGTACTACGACATCCAGAGCCAGAAGCGCGAGCTCGAGCTCGAACTCGCGCGCTTGGGCGACCGCTACACCCTCGTGCAGAAGCAGCTCGAGCACGTGCGCGATTCGGAGCGCGAGACTGTCAGCGCAAACGTCCAGCTCCACGCCGAGCTCCGCGCGTTGGAAGACCGCAGTGCGCTCGAGCGCCAGCGCCACGACGCGCAGTGGCAGGAAAAGACGAAAGCGCTCCTGGAAGATGCGAACCGTGTCGCGCATGCGCGCAAGCTCGAGCTCAAGCGCACGGACGCAGCGCGTTTGGCGCTGGCGAAGCAGCTCGAGCAGTCCGAGCGCCGCACGGAAGAGGCAGATGTGCGTGTGCGTGAGCTGGAACAGAGTCACGAGCAGCAAGCGCAGCGCGTCGAAGCACTTGAGCGCGAGCTCGCAACGTACAGAGCGTCGCTCGGAGAAGCGAGCAGCAGCAGTGAGGAAGCACTTGCAACCTCGTCATCTGCCGCATGTCCTGGACTCGACGCCCAAGCGGCAGCAGTGCCGGCGCCAGCTGCGACCAACAACCTCCAGACGCTGCAGCCGTCCAAGCGCTTACCGTATGCGCAGTTCCTCGAGATCGAAGGACTGCGCGAGTCGAGTCGCAAGCGCGACGGCAGCACCGACTACTCGCAGCACTGGCGCTTTGGACTCGCAAGTCCATCGTCTCCAGCCACTCACGAGCCATAGGACGGACGGACGGACACATAGGCGAGCGATAGTCCGAGCCATAGCCAGTGTCTTTGCAAGTACAGAAGACGGATCATTACTACGCGCGCACTCACAGATGGATGGATGAAGGGAAAGAGGGACCTGCGCCGCGCGCGTTATCTGTTTGGTCGTCGGACCGAGTGCTTCAGCGAGTAATCCCTGCGCGCGCACACACTTGTGCACGTGGTCGTAGCTCGTTGCGCACATCCACGCGCGCTGGCGAGCGTTTAGACAAGGTACATGCTCGCGAGTGCGAGGATCACGAGCGATACGGCAGCAGCTGTGTGCGAGCTCTTCGGCGCACTCGCAGTCCGTCCCTGTGGCGCAGGCGTCGTGCTGTCCGCTTTCTCTGCGCCAGCATCTGCGTCGTTGCCGTCTTTGTCTTTGTCGGCGTTGATGCTGCGAGGCGAGCTACGAGACGCGCCGCGAGTGCTCCCTGCTTCAATGTCGTTCGAGCCTGAGCGCGAGCTGGCGTTGTGGTGACTGCCATGCGAGCCGGTGAGGGAGCCTGAATGGTGCGAGCCTGCGCGGAAGCTCGAGTGGTGGGAGCCGCTTGCATCGTTGTGACCGCTGCCATATCCAGAGCCGCTCGAGCTCCCAGCGTAGCCAGCGTCATCGCGACTGAGCGGTCCGGCGCTGGAGACGCTCCCTGCATGTGCTGCACGAGCGGCTGGAGCGCTACAAGCGACTGCGACGCTTGCAATCAGCAGGACGAGTGCTCGACGCATGTGTTGGGATCTTTTGCGTGGGCGTATCGCTCGAGCTGGAGTGGCGGAGACTGGAGACTGGAGACTGGAGACTGGAGGCTGGAGACTGGCGACTGGAGACTGGAGACTGGAGACTGTAGATCGGATTGTGCGCCACGCACGAAGCGACGCAACCTGTCGCGCCGCTTCACAGGTGCGCGGCGTAAAACGGTCACCGGTTTGAACAGAGACATGCACTCTCAATGGGCGTCGAACAATCTGAGCTCATCGAGCTGAAGAGCGACGAGCCCGAGCGACGAGCGCGCAGACCATGGCGACTGCATCGAGCGCACCAGCGCGCAAGCAGCCGCTCGCAGCAGCGTGCACGAACAGCGTGTTTGCGCTTCCGCGCATGCTCGTGTCGCAGAACAAGCGCCGCTTCAAGCAAGGCGGCTTCGACCTCGACCTCTGCTACGTGCATCCGCGCGTGATCGTCATGGGTGCGCTTGACTACGCGTGTGTGCGCTCGTGTACATGCGCATCTCCACACGCTCACGTGCTGCTGCGTGACACGCATCTGTAGGCTTTCCAGCAGTCGGTGTCGAGTTCACGTACCGGAACCCGCGGTCCGAAGTCGTGCGCTTCCTCGAGTCCCGTCATGCCGAGACGTACTTTGTCTACAACTTTTGCGCCGAGCAGGAGCGCTGGTGCGTCGCAGCGTGCGCTTGCACATTCTGCTCGCGCCTGTACCAACGTGGTTGCTCGGGTCGTGGTCGCACACACACTCACGCACTGTCGTCAATCGGTCGTGCAGCTATCCTGCAACAGTGTTTGGCGGTCGCGCCAAGGTCTTTCCGATCGAGGACCACAACGTCCCGACCTTCGAGCAGCTGTACGTCACTGTCGTGTGTCCTACGCAGTGGTCACTACCGGAGATAGCCGCCTCGCCCAGGACCTGCCTCGGTGCCTTACGCACTATGGACGCATGCGCTGTTGCTAGCCTCGACTTCTGCGAACACGCTGCTGCGTGGCTCGACGCTGACCCGAGCCACGTCGTTGCGCTCCACTGCAAGGTGCGTACGCACTAGGACGCCAGTGCGCGTAGCACGTCGTCGAGAAAGTGCTGGCACTCACGCAACTGTGTCTGACAGGCTGGCAAAGGCCGCGCTGGCATGATGGCGTGTGCGTTGCTCGTGCGCATGCAGTACGCCAACTCGGCCGCTGCTGCGATCGAGCGGTACAACCAAGTGCGCGTGCGCGACTTGCGCGGCTTGACCGTGATCAGCCAGCGCAAGTGGGTGCGGTACTACGAGCAGCTCCGTGCACTCACCGCCCGGAGCGCACCTAGTGCACCTGCTGCGATCGACGAGCCTGCGTTCGTGCTCCGCGAGCTCACTATTCGGAACGCGCTCACTGGCGTCGAGCCGCCGCAGCTCCGCGTGCGCGTGTACCAGCTCGATCCGACCGCTGCGACCAAGGTATGCGCAGCAGACTGTTTCACAAGCAGCAGCAGCAGCGCCGTTGTCACTCTGGACAGAAGTCGAGCTGCGATGTCTGTCACTCATACTGCCTGTGCCTCCATGTGTGCTAGACGCTGCTGCATCAAGCGATCGGCGTCGAGCAGTTTGCGCTGCATGAAGAGATCCGCGGGAGCGTCTTGGTCGAGTTCAAGCGCCTTCAGTGCGCGCACTGTCGGCTCAGCAAGCACTTCAAGATCTGGTTCAACACGCTCTTTGTCACACCAGGTGCGTCTCAACGCAGCGCACCCGTGCGCTCGCAGTCGGTTGCTGACGGGGGTCGCTTGTGCCCGTAAACGTGCGACTCTGCAGACGCCGAGACTGGACGCGTCGTGCTCACGCGCAGTGAGATGGACTGGGTGACGAAAGACAAGAAGATGCGCCGAATCCCTGCGGCGATGGAGCTCGAGCTCGTCCTTGCGCGAGCGTAGCACGCCAGCCATCATTCACATCCATCTTTAGTAGACAGACCTCGCGCAGCACAAGCGCCTTCGTTGATACTAACCAGAGGTGCTAGAGCTAAGGCCGCTCTCTTGCCCGACTACTTGGGCTTGAACGGCACAGCAGAGAACGCGTCGCTGAAGCGCTTGAACTCGGGGTGGTAGTCAAAGTTGTCCATGAGCACGCGAATGCCCTGCGCGTGGCGGAGCTTCGCGTCGTCGTACTGCGACTGCATGAGGTCCGTCGTTTCGCTGTACTGTCCTTCCAGTGGCTTGATCTTGCTGTCAAAGAGCGCGATCCAGTCGCGGCACTCGCGGAGCTTCGTCTCAAAGTCCTCGCGGCGCTTCCGCAGACGAAAGAGCTGGTCGTCGTAGTCCTGCTTGCCTTTCTCATCGGCGCGGATCTCGCGCTCGAGCGTAGCCATGCGCATCTCGAGCGTCTCGAGCACGCCGCCAATGCCGCTCGTTGTGCGGTTCATCTTGCCAGCATCTTTTGCAGACGCGGGCTGCTTGGACGCCGGTGGTAGGTACACGAGGCGCGGGAGACTGCTGCGGTGAGATGGCGACGCCATCTTGACGTGAACACGATCGAGTGCGTGAGAGACTTCCGTGGTGTAGTGATAAAGAGGCAAAGGGAGCTGGCTATTGATAGAGTCGACTGTGGAAGCTAGAGTGTGTATGTCAATGTCTCGGAGCTAGCCGGCTTGGACCGGACTCCAGGACTCGTGCGCTGGTGGCGCTTGCTGCGATTGCGACGGGGCGTACTGCTGCTGCTGCGTGCGCGAGCGAGGCGTGTAGCTCACATCGCGTGAGTCCCCCGCCGGCTGCTTGGGATAGCGCGCGTTGGCAAATCCTTGGAGCTGACTGTGCTTTGTCACGTGCGGCAGTTCGGCTGAGAGCGCAAGGTGCGTGAAGAAGTCGAGGAGCTGCGGCGAAGTGATGAAGCCGACGCCCGTGCGATCGACGCAGTGAGTCACAAACTGTTGCTCGCTCACGTCGAGGTCGAGACCGAGGCGGTAGCAGACGTGCTTGAGGTCGCTCGCGCGGCACGTGGCCTCATACTCGCCGTTCTCGATCGGCACGACCATCTCGCGCGGCGCGAGCCCTTTGAACGCGTGGCGGATCAGGATCGCTGCGCTCTGGCGACCGCTGTCACTCAGCAGCAGGTCTTTCAAGCGGCTCTCGCTCAGGAGCTTGCGTCGCACGGAGGCTTCGTCGCTCGAGAAGCTCGCTATCATAGCGTTGTTGTTGCTACTGCTGCTGCTGTTCTGCGCTGAGGCTCGTGGCAATGGCGACGACGCTAGTCCAATCGCGACGTTCGAGTCGAGTCGGCGCGCAGTCTGGCGCTGCTGCTGCTTGTTACTGCTGCTGCCGCGTTGCGGCTCTGCTGTGGACGCAGTGACCCACTTGAGCTCAGCGAGCACGTCACTCACGCGATGGAGCAGGTCGAGACACGTGGCACCGTCGTCTGGCGCGTGCGACGGGAACAGTGTGTCGACGAACTCGCGCGCTGTGATGCCCGACGACGTTGACGCAAAGTTGAGACTCAAGCGCGACGTCACGAGGATCTCGGCGACGTCGTCTTTGCGCACTTGGCCGTTCGCGTCAGTGTTCCGGTGGAGATCCATCGCAGTCTTGAGCTCAATCCGGCGCTCGAGGAGGTCGTGGAGGATCGCAATGACTGCGGCGCGGTGCTTTCGGAGCTGACGGTCGCGCGCGTCGTCGTCGTTGTCGTCGTTTAGCGCACTACTTGACGACTGCTGCGCGCTCTTGGGCACAGACTGCGTCAAGCGCGTTTGCACGAGACCGACGTTGTCCGAGACGTGGTCGGCGATCCGGAACGACGTCTTTGTCGCGCGGTGGTCGTGGGTCATCTTGCGCCGCGGACAGTTCCACAGCGCGTCCGTCTCGCTCACCGTGTGCATATCGAAGGCGTGCTTGTCACCGAGCTGTTCGTCGCACGACTGCTCATGCGGCGCAAGGAGCACCGACGTGGTTGAGAGGTGCATCTCGCGCTTCTTGGGCGAGAGCAAGTCGCTACAGAGCTGTCCTAAGCGCGCTTCCAAGCGCTTGTATGGGATCGTCGGTGGACTACCGTCGCTCGGACGCAAGAGCTCGTCCATGCCGCTGAAGATCGTGAAGATCGCAGACTGGAGGTCGGACGTCGATGCCAAGATCCCGAGCTCTTGGATCGCTGTGAGGAGCTCTTGGGGCGAGATCATGCCAGTGCGGTCCGTGTCCGTGCGTTCACAGATCGCGAGCAAGTGTGGGAGGCTCAAGAGCATACCTTCGAGGACTTTTTGCGCCGAGCGCGGGAGTTGTCGCGCATCGCTGCTCGCGCCTGCTGTGCGACTGTGCGATGGCGACAACGCGGAGCTGTCCGTGTTGATTGCTGGCAAAGTGCTCCTCGATGTCGACGCTGGTGAGACAGTAGCTCCAGCGGAGCTGTTGTCTGTACTCGACGGCGCCGATTGCGCTGGGTCTCGGCGCGTCGCAAACGAATTGAGGTGGTCGTACAGATCGTGGTTGATCATGTACCCGCGACCAGTGGGGTCGAGCGTCCAGAAGAGCGCTTCGACCTCGGCGTACCGCGCCAAGACGCTCAAGTGCACAAGGCTCTGTCGAAACTGACCACGCGTGATGCGGCCAAAGCGGTCGCCTGGGAAAATACTCTGTGGCGACGACGTCCCGAGCTGTCCGAGCTCTTTCATCTGTGCGAGCTTGAGCAAGATGCGCTTCTCGAGCGGCGCGAGCGGGCGACTCGCAAACATCGGGTCGTCCAGCGTCGCGTCTGGACCTGATCCAGCCGACGCCGACGTGCCACTGGCCGCCATAGTGTCAGGGTTCCCGTACAGCGTGGAGTCGCTCTTCCAGCGGCTCTCATCGCGGATCTTGACGACCGTCCGGTTCGCTTCGACGTTCCTACGTCGCAAGCAGATTGATGCGTGTGAGTCGTGGTCCCAGCTAGATGCCACAAGGCGAGCGCAAGTGACACAAGTGTAGACGCACCGCTGCTCGTTCGACTTCCCAGCTGGATACAGCGCTGCATTCGCCGGTGCATGCTGATGCGTGAGAGGACTGTAGCTCTCGTGAATCGATTGGAAGTTCGTGCGCCGTCCGGTGCGGATCGGCGAGACGTCAACTGCGCGTACAGATGGCATCGCGATCGGCGACGCGACCGCAGATGTCTTCATGGAGCTGTAGTCGCTCGCTTTGAGCGCTTGCATGAGCGGCGTCAAGCCAGTGGCTCCACTCACCGAGTCACTACCGATGCATGGGCAGTTTGGGCGTATAAGCGAGAGACCCACGCGCAAGAGCAGGTTGAGTAAGTGGGAGAAAGAGAGACTAGGTGGCAAGACAGCAGTGATAGAGAGTGCGACGTGCTAGTCTCCAGCGCCAATACGAACGTACGTGAATGGCAAGAGACGCACGCGCAGTGCAGCGTAGTCGGCGTTGCTCAGCGCAAGTCCGCAGCGTGCTAGGCAGTCGCGAAACGTATCAGGCGACACGTAGCGCTGGTTGATGCGCTCGAGTTGCTGGAACAGCGGCTGGAGCTTGTCGATCGACTGGACGAGAAAGTCCCAGAGCCGCGCATTGCCGACGCCTGCAACTGGTGGCGACGTCTGCTTGGACGTCGATGGGAGCACGAGCGGCGATTTGCCGTGGAACAGCGCCAAGAAGGCAGCGTACCGGATGCTGATCGTCTTGCCGCTGGCATCGCCACTGCTAGCAACGATCTTGAGGTCCGGTGCAAGCGAGTCGTAGACGCGTTCGTACTCGCGCGGTGTGAGGAACACACCGATGTGGCTCAAGCCGAGTTCAAACTCGTCGCGACTCACGTTCCCCGAGCACGTGATGTCCATCTTGAAGAAGATCTGGCTGAGTTTGTCCATGTTGTGCGCGATCGCGTCCGAGATGCGGCGCCAGATCGCATCGCTCTCGCTGCTGTGGCCACTTGGATTCGCGTGGAGACTCGCGGGGATGCTGCTGCTGGTATCCGTGTGCGTGGACCCTCGGCCAGCGCTGGTGTTGCGCGAGTGCTCGGTCGCGTACGGTGCGGCCAGCGCGGCGCCAACACTGTACTGCTCAAATGGTCGGTACGGCACATGCCCGCTCGATCGTCCGACACCACTGCTTCGACTGTTGCTGCTCGTAGGCCGCGAGCACGGCTGCTGCTGGTCCGTTTGCTGCTGTTGCTGCTGCTGCGTGTGACGTGCACGAATGAGCTGGAGCGACCACTCGGTCATGATGCGGCAGAACATGTCGATGTCTGCAGCACGTGAGAGAGCGAGTGCATGAGACGAGATGACCGCTTGACACAGAGATAGGAACAAGCAAGTTCGTGCGCACCGAGCTTCTTTGCTTGCGAGGGACAGAAGACCGAGTACAGCTCGCGAACTTTCATGAGCGCTTCGGCTGTTTGCTGCTGCTGCTGAGCGGCTGTGTCACTCGCTGGAGGAAGCTGCAGGATCCCGAGGCGTTTGAGCGCGAGTTGGAACTCTTTGACATCGAGCTGACCGTCGCCATTGAGGCTAAAGCGCCGCAAGACGTCGTCTGGCTTGAGCGCTGTGCGCGAGAAGCGCTCGATCTCGGCGCCGAAGTACTCGACCACGCGCTGGTTCGCGAGCAGCTGGTGATACTGCTGCCACTCGGCCGTGCTCATGTTGTCGATCTTTGCCTGCGTCTTGTACATCTTGCTCTACGAACTACGTCCGAACGTCCGAGCGTACGTTGGAGCGAACGAAAGCGTGGCGATCAGCGACAGAGCTGAGCTTGACGACGCTTCGCACGCATGCACGTGGGCCACACCGTGCCACACACAGTATCATCGAAGAGAACAGTACAGTCGTGTACTTGAAATGTGTTCGCCAGGTCGCACTCGCTGCATGGTTCAGAGGCCAGCAACAACAAAGACGGAGATGCACCAGACGCACACTCATGCTTGATGTCTTGTCGTGCTTGATGTTTTCTGTGAGAGGTGCTGTGAGAGGTGCTGTGGTAGAGCTACTAGAAAGGCATTTGGTGTAGCACATGGAGCGGATAATTTATGGCTGCAAGCGGACAATATACCAAAAATCGAGATAACACATTCGTATACTTGATATTTGTAAGATCGAATGCATTAGGGAAATTCCTACAAAACAACCAGTCCGATCCCTGACACGAGAAGAACGCTCCAGAATCTAGTACTTCACCTGTTCAGCGACGATGTTTTGTCTTATCTTTGGTACATCTGTCGCGTCGAGCTTGATGGTGCGAATGACTTTTGAACTTTGTGAATGTGACACCTAAAAGTCGACTTTGTCATCATGCCGAATTTGCATGTGAGCGTGTCGACTTTGCACTCATGCGTATTGGTGCGTTGACGTCGCTGCTGGAAGGAGACACTCATAGATACCAGGCCATCGTACAGTTGCCACCTTTCGGGCATGTTTGTGGACGCTACACAAAACCTCTCTTCTTCAACCAAATTCGATTGTTCTTGACAGCTAACGAAACGAGAGAACGAGTAGTTGGAGAAAATGCAGCAGTGTAGACGCGAGCGCGAGCGGGAAGTGGGTCACCTCATCAATCGCGACTCGTACTGCGAGTTAATGTGTGTGACTGTATTGTGAGTGTGCCGTTTGTGTGTGTGAATGTGTGCAGATCGCGACATCAGAGATACAATTGCGAGTACGTGCGAGCGGGAAGTGTCACCCCAGCTCGTCACCACCGCACACAACATGGTAGGCTTGCCTCCGTTTGAACAAGCACGATGCTGTACGCCTTGCGCTCTGGTGTCGGGTCAATGATGTCGTTCCGACCTCGTGCGGCGTGCTGCAAGATCAAAGTACTGAGCGCGCTACGCTTGTGCGGCTGCTTCGCAGCTGACACTGTCGTCTCGTATGCCTGGTAGGTGTATCCATGGCTCTTCATAAATGCAAGCGCCGCCGACTCGGATATCTGTCCAGACTGCAGCACAGCCGTCTTAGTCGAGGCTCTGCACGAAGAGCTTGATATATGCAACGGTATGACGCGCGTTGTGCAGACGCTGACGTTGATCGTTTTTGAGACCAGTCTTCTCGATGTGGTACGCACTCCAGACTGAAAAGAGATCTGTATGCGCCTCGTTGCGCTTTCGCTTTTGTGTTCCACAAGACGATAGTGGCTGGGCCGGACGCGGTGCGTCCGAGAATGAGTCTAGGGTTTGCTGTCATCTGCACCTGTGATTCAATCGCCGCAACACGCCAAGATGGCGCGCTCAATGGCCTCCCTGCTCACAGGTCGTTGCTCAAGAAACCTCAAGAAACGCATCGAGAGCGCCGAGAGCATTGGAGAGCGACCGTTGAGAGGCAGTGGCGAGGAGCGGGGCAAAGGACATGTTTGGGGGCAATGAGGGGCGAGATGCCTTGGTGGTTTGGGCGTCTGTGTCAGTACGCACCAACGACACCCCATCAGTGTCAATGCCCGAACTGTCCGAATATTATCGATATATATAATCGTTGTGACTTCACCTCACTAAACTCGTATTGATTTTGTTTTTCGAATTCGGACAGGAAATGTCCGATTTGTCCGAGACAATCGCGATTGGCTGAATTTTTTTCATTGCATCATGCTATTGGCTATCTCACATTTGCGTACTTATCTGAACGCCCGAAACTTTACTTAATTCTACCATACGAGCAAACGCATAGCGACTACGCGGTCAAGGTCGTTTGTCATTGTCGTCCTAGTATCTATGAATGTAGAAATGCGGAAGCAATGATGTCTTTCAAATGATTCCCCCACAGTTGAAATTCGATGCAAAGTGATAGTACAGTACTTGTTGTCGAAACTCCTACCTCTTTACATTTTGCAAGATATCGATCCCCAGCATTCACTCTTTCTTCGTGTACATACGCATCAAACCCTGTATCTTGAGTTCCTAGTTAACACTTTTTAAAAGTGTCGATATCAATATTCTTCAACGAATATGCGCACCTTATAGTTTTGTAGAATGGCAGCATGAACTGATTGCCACTTCATGGAGTCAACCCAGAGATAATTACTGGACTCTTGATGTTGCGCAAGTCGAGGTCTGTTGTCGTGTGATTGTGAGTCGCGTTTTTCGCCTTTTTCAGCTGGTCTGGCTGCGAGGCATTCCATCCAAGGTGCGCCAAGGTATCGAGCGAGGAAGAGCGACGAGTGCGCGACGATTGCAGCGAGCGAGCTCGACGATCTCTATCGCCACTACCGCCGCTGCTGCTTGCATCTCTGCACTCTGCGTGCAGCGAGCGAGCGTCTGCGCGCCAGGCGATCTCCAGCGCTCCACACACGCGCGACTGCGCGATTATCGAACCCGTCACATCAGTCACTGTGACGCCCTCGCTGTCTGTCGAACACCTCCACTCTCAGCTGTTGAGCGCTCGTCTACGCGGCTCGTTGTCGCGTACCTTCCCAGCTTTCTCGCGTAGAACATGCCGAGACCATGGCGCAGTGCGCTGCAACTTGCGGCGCTGCTCGCGATGACCACGATGCTGCTGCTGCTGCTACCAACGACCATCGACGCAGCTGTGAGCGCGTCCGACACGAGCAGCTCCGGGAACAGCAAAGTCGAAGTCGTTGGCGAAGCGAACTCTGCGTCCCGGTCCGCGTCCGTGACGACAGCAGTGCTCACGCCAACGCCGTCGCCAACGTATCTCCCAGATGACTGCTCGCCGTGCTGCCGCGAGTCCACGACGCCGTCACCATCCTCCAGCACTCCTACAAACAGCAGCAGTGCGTCGCTCAAGCTCGGGTGCTGCACAAGCCTGCCGCGCGAGCTCCGCGGCACGAAGAACGGCGAGTGCAGCGGCTTACCGTGCTGCAAGTACAACGGCCGCATCGCGCAGTCGCACCGGCCGTGGTACCCGTGCGTCGTCTTCCCAGCGTGTCAGTCGGACGCTACGAAAGCCCGCGAGTTCTGCGGCGCAGACTGGACGCGGTCGTTCACTGGCGGCGCGAACTTCACGTGCACAGACAGCTGCTGCAACGGCCCAGCGCTCGACGCGTTTGTCTGGAGTGGCGAGACGAACGCGTTCCCAGGTCGCCGCGACGCGACGTTCGCGATGACGTTCACACCGAGTTACTTTGTGAATGTGTTCTACACGGACCAGTCAGCGAAGACGCTCGTGCAGCTCATGCTCGCGAGTCCACTCGGGTACAAGTTCACGAACAAGACCAGTTGTACGATCGAGAAAGCTGGCAGCCCGACGACGATCACAGTGAACGCGAGCAAGACCGCGACGCCGTGTGTCGTCTCGACGTACGCGAACCGAACGCACTTGACCGTCGACTTGCCCGTGGCGTTTCGCTCGAACGACTCGTTCCGCGTCTCGTTCGACCACATCGTGACGCCGAGCGGCATTGACGACAGCACAGTCGGTGTGTCGTACTCGACCGACCGGGACCTTGCGCCGATGTACTTTATCTTTGACGACCCCGAAGGCGGTGTCTTCAACAGCTTCTACCGCGTTGGGAGCCTCATGAACGCGACGCTCTCGAGCGGTGCGTTCCTCCCAGAGAACATCTACCCAGGGAACTCGGGCAACGCGACGCTTGCGTTCTACACGAACGCGCGCGTGCCGCAAGGGAGTACGATCGACCTCAAGTTCGGGTCCAAGTGGAAGTTCACGTCCGGTGCGATCTGGTCCTACGAGCTCTACCCAGACCCTGACGCAGAAATGGATGCACTCCAGAGCAGCAGCACCATCGATGACACGAGTGCAAACACGTCAGGGCTGTCGTTCGAGCTCGCCGCGACTAGTGCCACAGCGACTGCGACAGCGCCGCTGGCGACTGCGTTTGCGCAAGCGACGTACACGGTCGTCGACAACTGGTGGTCGCTCTCTGTCGAGACGGACATTGAGATTGGCTGGGTGAGTCTGAGCGTCGACAAGGTGCAGAACCCGTCGGTGTCGTACTCGGGCTTGAACTTTGCGACGATCCAGATCCGCGATCCGCTGCGGCGACTCGTCGTTGACGGTCGGTTCTCTGCGATCTCAGTCGACATGGCGTCTGGCGCGTCCGCGAGTCCGTACAACTACGTCACGATGGTCGTGCTCACGTGCACACTGCTGTTCTGCACGGTCGTGATCCGAAGCAACGGCCTCGCGTTCTCGCTCGGGTCGATCTGGACCGACATCACTGCGATCTGCACGGTCCTGGCGCTCTGCACCGGCATTCTGAACAACCTCGTGTGGGCGTTCGAGCGCAGCAGCGCGTACTTCTACCTCTCGCGCGTCTACCTCTGCTTCACGTTCACGATGCTCACAGCCGTGTGCTTCCACTGGGCGACGGTCCTGAACTTGCGCATGCGCAAGCTCCCAAAGACCACGACGTCGATCGCATTCGTCGTGCTCAACACGCTCTTCTACGTCTTCCAAGCGACGTTCCTGCTCTACCACCGCGACCTCATCGCGCGCGTGTACAAGTCCGAGCAAGATATGCTGTCGTACGCGAACCAGCAGTGCAAGACCGACAATGACTTTGAACCGACTGCGAGTGTCTTCTCGGACATCCAAGGCTACCTCTGGAGCTGCTACGCCATGGACGAAGACCGGTTCTTCCTCATCTCGACGACCGTCACGTACGCGCTGTTCTTGGCGCTGACGCTCACAGTCATGGCGCTCGGTGTCTTGGTCATGCGCCGCGGCAAGCTCCTGCTTGTGAACGCTACGGGGCCGCACCAAGTCGTGCTCATGAAAGCGCTGCGGCTGTACTACGCGCTCATTGGCGTCGTCACGCTCGTGTACTTGCTGTCGTGGATTGTGCAGATCCTGTCGCGGACGGACCGGTACATCCCGTACCCGTGGTACTACGTCTTCACGGTCTGGCTCCCGTACTCGATCCCACCGAGCTGCTTGATCTTCTTGCAGTGGAACGCGACAGCAAAGACGCTCGGTGACGCCGATAGAGACTCGACGAGCAGTCCGCTCTCGCAGTTTGGCTACGGCGAGATCCGCACGCCGCTGTTCTCGTTCAGCACGGTGAACCGCTGGAGCGACGCGGGCGTATCGATCGATGGCGAGTTTGACGACCTCGACGACGACAGCGACGGCGCATCGGGCGATGCGAGTGACCCGTACACGAATGCTGCGAACCCAGACGACTATGTCGGTTTGTCAATGGCGCTCGAGATGAACGAGAGCTTCGCGCAAGGCTGCTTCATTGCGATCCAGCGCCTCGAAGTCGACGTCACGACGAAAGCGAGCGTGTGGCGCCAGATCGGGAACACTGACACGGTCCTGTCCATGAGCAAAGACAGTCTCAGTGGCAGCAGTGGCAGCGGCAGTGTCAGTGCAAGCGGTCGCTACGTCTACACGTTCTTTGCCGTGCCGCGGATCCCAGTCTCAGCGACTGACGAGCGCGTGCGCATGGTCGTGTACGCACTGAGCACGGAGTCGTCGTCGACTGCGAGCGACCGGAACGACCACTCGGAGATCACTGCCGAGACTGTCATTGCTGCGCTCGAGCGCCGCAGCACAGGGCCGCGCGAAGACGACGCCTCGGTAGCTACGACTGCTGCTGTTGACGACGGCATCCCCACGAGCCAGCGCACGAACGCGTCGTCGTCGTACGCAGACTTTGACACGAACGGGCTCTTGAGCTCGCGTGCGATCGACGAGCTGTTTGAGAACGAGTCCGAGGGCGACTCGACTGAAGGTTCACTCGCTGGCATCCCGACGTTCAGTGTCGTGGGTGAGTTCACAGTCACAACGAGCGCGCTCGTGAATGCTGGCGCTCGATGCGAGCAAGTCTCGCTCATTGCTGCGGAGCACTCGTACCGGCACGTTGGTCCGCACACGATCCCACCGAAGCTGTCGATCCACACTGTGATCCCCAAGACCGCTGGAGCAAAGTACGGCTTCACTGCTGGTATCAGCGGTCTCGCTGCGTCGCACTCGATCAGCAGTCAGTACCACATCCGCGAGCAGGGGCTTCTCGTCGTCGAAGACTTGACGGAGAGTCGCTTCAGTAACCTCATTCCGCGCCAGATCCTCGAGATCATCATCCGCCATCGGTCCAAGTGCCTCCTCTTGGCTGAGCACGACATTGCGCGCCTCGAAGCGTACGACCGGCAGCGCCAGAAAGGCTCGGACCGCGGGATCTACGAGAACCTGATCCAGCAGATCCAAGACGACGGCGACCTGAATCGCTGTCGCGAGTGGATGCAGCAGCGCTCGGCGCGCATGAAAGAGTACTTGACACTGCTCCGGCGCTTGCGTCGCTTGTACGTCACGCGCGACCAGCACAAGAACTACTTCAAGCCGAGTACAGAGAAGAAGAACGCGCTCTTGCGGTTCCTCCCGATCAACTTGCACCTCCAAGAGATGTGGGTCGGTCCAGCAGACACATTTGCCGACTCGCAGCACTCGAGTAAGCTCTCGAGCGAGTTTGACAGCAGCGCAGGCACGAGTGCGGCGGCCCCAAAGGCGAGTGTCTACGACATTGTCACGGTCGGCGCCATGGCAGCGCACGTGTACAAGTTCAAGAACGGCGGGATCCTTGGGCTCGAAGCACAGCACGCGAAGACCAAGCCGCGCGCCCGCGAAGAGCCTGGGTCAGCGGCAGCGCACCACCAGAACCCGCTCTGGACGGAAGAAGAGCAAAAGGCTGAGAACCTCGAGTGGGAGATCCAGCAGCGCATGGACGTGTGCTTCCCGCAGGCAGTCGCTGCGCTCGTGACTGCGTTCACGCGCAAAGTCGACTTGGCGCTGCAGCACGCGCAGCCTGACACTGGTGCTGGCATGCTCGAGCAAATGGAGAAGCTCGGGTTCCTCTTCAACGTCGAGAGTCTCGTGTCGACGCACGGGAACGAAGCGGGGATGCTCGAAGACATGGCAGGCGCAGTGAACGAGCTGCGCAACATCCGCTTTGTGCTTGTGGATGAGAACGACGACGGCGACGACGACGACGATGACGACGAGGAGGACGAGGATGAACGCACGGGTGCGCAGCGCAAGACTGTCGAGCGCGCGACGTCGCTGACATTCCACATGGAAGGCGAGACGAAGGAGTCGGACGACAGCAACGCACAAGGAGGACCAGCAGCAAGGCAGTCTTCACCAACGCACTCGGGCTCGTCGTCATCGAGCTCTGGCATCGCCGGTGTCGTTGACGTGAACGTGTTTACGAACATGGACGACGCGCTCTCGGTCGGAAGCAACGGCTCGCGCCGCGGCGCTGGCGACGACACGTCGTCGGACGCCCATGGCAAGAGTCCGCACTCGCCCATGTCGCGCGGTGCATCGATCTCGTCGTCGTTCAGTGGTGTTGGCCAGCGCTTGCTCAGTACGCTCATCAAGGCGAAGAACCACAAGCTCCTCGGCGGCATTGGCGGCACGTCGGCGTCGTCGCTCGCACCAGCATCGGCCGACAAGCTCTTTGCGTACACGCACCTTGTGATCCGGATCAAAGTGCGCTCGAGCAAGCACGTGAAGCTCACGGAGTCGCTGCGCCACGGCGGCGTTGTGAAAGTATGTCCAGTGCTCTTTTCGCAAGGCATCAACGAGAAGCAGACGCTTGCAAACAACACCGGGTCGTCCGTCACGCGGCTCCAGGACGTGATCAACGAGAACAGCCTCCGGTCCCTCCGCGCGTACTGCGACCGGTACTGCAACTACCAAGCGAGTCTCCAGTCGCGCTACTTCACTGGCACGACTGCGCCATCGTCGCGGAGTGGCGCAGCGACCGTCGCGGCGCTGTTCCGTGACGTGCCGTCTCGCGACGAAGTCACGCGCATTCTCAACAAGCTCGAGAAGCTCATCTCGCTCTCGCGCCAGACGCGCAAGAAGCGTCCAGAGATCCTCCAGCTGAGCTCCGACCTCTGCCGCCGCGTCTCGGCAGGTCGCGTGACCGTGTGCAAGTCGGCGAAAGACCGCACGGGCATGTCGGTGACGCTCGAGCAAGGGCGGATCCTCGTGCAGAACCACGGCTTGCCCGAGCCAAAGAAAGCGGGCATTGTCGCGGTCATGCGGTCGGAAGGCGTGCGCATTGAGAATGCGCTCAAGAACACTGGCCGCCGTGTGTTTGCGTTCAATGCGCTGCAGCGGTCGCTCTTGCCCGAGGAGTACCGCTGTCCGCACCACACTGGCGGCCGCAACATGTCGTAGTCGACTCTGAGAGTTGTCTCGGCATAGCTGACACACGTCTGACCCACCACGGGCGTCTGCGAGTGCAAGCAGAATCGCTTGTGGGTCTGGAACGGTGTACCTCGAACGTGCGCACGCAGCGCAGTCAACGAAGACGAAGAAGACGAGCGGATTGGAACGCTCGTCACATCAGGATCTCGTCCTCTTCAGCTGCGACTGCGAGCGTCATCGCTTCTCTCACACCTTTTTGAACGCGCTGCTGCAGCACGGCAGTTGCTCACGTAGTATGAACCTCCTGATAATGTGCCGTTTAGTTTGCTTTCGTACTTGTTCGTTGTCTTGTCGACGCAAGCTGTTGTTGCCGTTGCAAGTGCTGGCGCTGTCTGGAGCTGACAAGTTCTTGTTGATTGGTGGCGCAGCAAGTGCAACAGAGACAACAGAGGGTGGAATGATGCAGGTGCATTGCGGTTCGGTATCCAATACGTCGCTTGGCTCAGTCTCTGGATCGCGAGCGACACTACTGATCGAACGCATACGCCGACGTCTCGAGCGCTTGCTTGATCGGCAAGAGCCACGTCCAGTCGGCCGCAGTGGTCGGTAATAGCCCCATGTTCGCGCACTTGTAGAGCGCCATGGCCACGTTCGCGAGGTTGCCTGCGACGTACACGAGCTTGGGCTGGATGAGGTCCACAGCACCATCGTTCACGGATGTAAACGCTGTTGTTGTTGTGCACACCGAGTCGGATTGCAAGGAGAGTGTGAGCAGATGCTGCACACTTGCGAGCGAGAGGCAATGAGCTGGGTAGCAACTCTATATGATGAGCGTCCACGCACCAGTCTGGATGTTGAGGAGCGACTTGATCGTGTTCATGACGATCATGCCCGTGACCATGATGCTGAAGATGTTGACCGACGACCCACTCATCCACATCATAAAGCCCGTCTGCATCAAGCTCTTGAACGGCGCCATGCCGATCTCCATCGCGCGCTGCAGTGGCACACATAGTAGCAGTAAGACGTCAGGGTACCTCTGTGCGTTGGCATGAGCAGCCAAACGCTCCATGCGGTCGTGCAAGTGGCGGTACAGCAGCCCACTCGCACCTTTTGCTTGAGCTCGCGCGTGTTCGACGCTGTCTTGGCGACTGCGCTGTTCGACTCCTGTGCATTCGGCCACACGAGTCCCATCCACCCACACGCGTGAGCAGGCGATGTGTTGCGAGACAACAACGTGCAAGATGTCGTTGTGGTGATGCACAGAGCAAAGAGAGAGAGAGAGACAGAGAGCGACGCGTTTGAACGCACCCGCTCCGCGACGACGCCTCTGCAGAAGCCAATCGGCTCGAGCTTGCTCGGGAGGTCGCTCTCGCGCGCGTCGTTGAGCTCCACGTGCCACTTGCGCTCCATCGTCGTCGTCGTCGTTGCCGCCATCGTCGAGTGTGCGCGTGCAAATATGCTTGCTTGCGTGGCGTCGTTGTGGCTCACTGTCTTGCTCCTGCTCCATACTGTCTTGCTCCTGCTACACAGCAGGTTGTTGCGGACACCGTGTGGTATCGAATCGATTCTTGGCTAGGATGTCCTATTGCTATGTCCAGCAACTTGCGGATGCTGCGATGTTGCAAGTTTAGGGTCGAATCGTACGATATATCGTATTTTATCCTCGCTGTGATCTCAATGTTAAGGTTGCTTTTCGAAAATTGGCACAAATAGTTTAGTAGATACGTATTGTGTAGTTACTATAAATTATTTGAACAATATGGCC
The DNA here is from genome assembly GCA_023333885.1 of Globisporangium parvum. Taxonomy (NCBI): domain Eukaryota; phylum Oomycota; class Peronosporomycetes; order Pythiales; family Pythiaceae; genus Globisporangium; species Globisporangium parvum. The sequence goes on from JAASFT010000002.1 coordinate 67,644, forward strand.
GTGTCTGGCCAACAATAAGTTGGCCAAAGTTGGCCAGGCCAACTGGCCAACTCGACGATGTAAACTTAAACGAGTCGTGCTTATGAGAAGCGATGTGCAGAGACATGTTACGAACTCAGAACATACTTCGAATGCAACACGTTTCGTCAAATGTGTGTAGCATTCGAAGACATGTTTCATTCGCTCACACCATCGCATGGTGTATTATATTTGAAACATTCCGTGCCCGAAACCTAGCCATTGTGAGGCTATATTCACAGTTTCTTGAATCTCCTACTAGGCTAAACATTCCAAAAACTGCAGTATCTAGACATGCTGCATCAAAATGCTACCGTTGTAGCCAGCACTCTGTTGTTTAACTGCAAAGTCACACAGTATGCTCCGAAAGCAAACAAAGCCTCGCAGTTCACAAGAAATTCAGTATTGGCACGAAAGTGCTGATCGAATCGAAGCGACAGCTTGCGATCAGAAAATCCAGCATCTGAGACCGCGTTGGACACCTGCGTTTCATCACTATGCGCCGCTGCTATGATTCGTTTGTTGCGCGCCGATCGCGAGCCGAACGAGTGCAGGACTCCGCTCTCTCTCACACACACACACACACGAGCAAGGGAGCAAGGCACGACGATTGCAGTGAGGCAGGCAGGCAGGCAGGTGCTATACTGCGAGACACGTCCGCGCACGAGCGTCGCATACGCATGGATTGGTCGACGCAGTGGTTCGTTTGTGGCGCGCGACTCATCAGAGTGCACCTACACTCGTTGTTCGTATACTCGTGAGGGGTCTTGGGTGAAGAAATCGAGTCACGACGCTGACGAGATGTGCTTGACAAGCGAGTCACTGGCGCCGGCAGACATGCGGTGGAGAGCATAACAGCTGGCGCGTGGTCGCAGTCTATTCAACCAGCTCGCTTCTCCGACGCGACTCTTTTACAGGTACAGTACGTGCGCATGTGCGCTGAGAGCAGACGCACCGCCGCACTTCACACACTCCTTGCGCATTCGAGCATGCGCATCGCTTCGTCGTTCGATGCGAGCAGACCCACTTTCACATTTGCGTCGACAAGCTACGCACACAGACGACACTCCAACACGCAGGACAGACAGGATGGCGACTGCGGCAGTCGCTGCGCCGGGGCACGTGCAACAGCGGCCGCGACGCGCACCGACGGACGGAGGAGGACACGCAGCTGCAGCAACAGCACCGACTGTGCCGGTGCACTACCCGCTCACTGGCTTTGTGCGCATCGAAGAGAGCGGCAGTCGCAGCAGCAGCAAGCGTACGCTCACACCGCCTCCATCAAAGACCGCACAGCGCAAGCTGTCGACGCAGAGCAAGAGCGCAGCAGCACCAGCGCAGAGCAAAGCGTGCTCGCGATGGCTCTACGGCGTGCTCCTGCCTGGCACGCTGCAGCTCTACGCGCGCCGCACAGACTACAAGCGCAAGGCGCCACCGAGCGACGAGATCCACATTCAGGTGCACACGCCGAGCGCGAACGAGAGCGTCTTTGGCTTTGACCACGAGTGCGTCTACATTCGCTCGAAAGCCACGGGCCACGTCGTCACAGTGCGCATTCACCAGAAGAAAGAGATCGTGCGCTGGGTCACGGCGCTCTACTACCAGAGCTACAGCAGCGACTGCAGTAGTAGTAGCAAGTGCCCCGACGCGACGGCGATGTCAGCGAGCAAGCACGACAGCAAGCGACCGCCAGAGCTCCACTCACCGTCGTCGACTACAGCAGACACAACAACAGCGAGCAGCGAGTGTGATGCAACGCGTGCCAAGCGCAAGAGCGTGTCGTTCCAGGACCAGCCCGAAGTGCTCGTGCTGCCGCGCCAGTCGTTTGACGCCGCCGATCTGTTCTACTCGGAGCGCGAGTACGTGCAGTTCCAGCAAAAGAGCGCGACAGACACCGACGACGACGACGACGACACGCGTGCGGCTGATCATGCGCCGCCAAAGAAGAACCTCTCGCGGCTCATGAGGTCCATTTACGCCAAGACCGCTGCGAAGCTCAAGGTCTCGCACAAGAAGAGCAGCATGGAGGAGCTCCGATAGCATGTAGTCACACACACACACAGTTGCGAGAAGGAAGCACGCATTGCATGCAGGCACGGAGAAGAGGAGAAGATAAGGAGGAGAGGAAGGAAGCACAATATGACAAGGGTTGGGGAGCACCGCAGAACGCCACGCTCACGACGAGCGTGGCAAGCAGCTGGTCATGCTTTCCACCAGATGCTCGAGTCAACACGAACGCACGAGTGAATCGCAGAACGCCACAATCTTGATTCGCAAGCGAGCCTCTCACGTGGCGGTCATGAGCACACCAGCACCGACTTGAGCGCCAACTTGAGCACACCAGCACCGACTTGGTGCTCGACGCGCGAGGTGTTGTGGCACTCTAGGTACCGCTTTCAGGAGATCACTGTACCGCTTCTTCACCTTCAATATCTAATCCCTTTTGAAAGCGATCGCGACAACGACGTCGGATTGGCCAAAATGGTTGTATTGAAGTTCAAACAGCGCGTTACACCTATTTTTGATTCTGAGCCAGTGCAAATCCGTGTACTTGAAAAATGTATGCATTTGTCAGTAGGGTAGTTTGCTGATAGTGATGAAATCGAGGCTCCAACGGCTTTTCAACGGCTCAATAAAGTTTTCATATATTCGATATTACCTGATACTTTTGGTACTAAATTGTGAACGAGCAGGAACAAAACATCAAGTGCAAAAATCAGGGACAAACAGTTTGACACTGTCATTTATCAGTAATGCAAAGCGGCATGTACGAGAAATGAGAAACCAAAACGCCGTACAGTCTGGCACCAGTTGTTATGCACCAAAATATTGGTGTCAATAATTGGAGTGTAAGTCTCTCGAATATCGCAATGTAGACACAAATAAATAAAAAAATACAAAATAAGACACCTATTATGTCGATATCAATATCTAATTTGCTCATAGCCATGTCTGACCAACACTGACCAACTTTCGAAATCAAAAATATAGATTCAAGTATTTTGATTCCAATATTATTTGGAAAGCATGATTCTCGCTTTCCATTGTCAAATTTGCACAACTTGTACGAATATCATACATCCAACCACAAACATCAATGCGCGTGTTGATCAGCGCAGCGTGTTGATGTGTTGATCAGTGCAAACCAATTGGATCAGTGCAGTTACAGTTGACCAGTGTAGTCATGCAAACCAATTGCATCTGCATCAACAGAGATCGCTTACCAGATTGGTATCGATCGAGTCGAAGCACGGCTTACGCGCTCCGTCGACGCAATGAACATACCTCCGCGCTCAAGGACCTTTCTGCACCGCTTTGATATCCATGGCATCAAGTTCATGCATCAAGATCTCGAGGATTAAGTGGTCTTGTGAAACGATGCGCGCCTAGCATCGTTCAACCTAGCTTTCCTGACTAGGTGCCCTCTGAAGGCACCTAAGTATCATATAGTGTCTGTCCAAGATACGGGGTACAACTTCGTGCTGGAGGTGTAGTGCTGCGGACTGTGCTTGGCTCCTGACGACTGACAAAGGGTCGCGATTAGCTTCGCAACGCGCAATTGTGAGCTGAGTTCGAAATAGGCACTGTGGTACTGTCTTCATGAGCTGGAACGAAGTTGCGCACGCGAGGGAAAAGAGAAAAGTGACTCATTGTGTGCTCCGTCAGCGCGCACATCCATAACGTGGTTTTTAGAAGCGGCATGGATGACACGACGATGCGTCAACTGGTGAGACACACTGAGGAAAATTCGAGTTGGCGCTTGATTTCCTACTGGTGATAATGGGCGGTTGTAGCCATCTGTCTCGACCTCTATTGCAGTGATACTGATCTAGGGTCACCTTAACTCAGCTGTTGAGGACGCGTGTTTGGACAATCATCGATATTGACAAACATATGGTATAGAGCCCGCACAAAAGCAGTTGTTGAGAGTCTGCTATTGCTGGGATCCTGTACATCTGCGCCTACTGTCCACTCAGATCTGCAATCTCGCGCTCTTCATGAACTTTACAGAGGTCAGCAAGAGAGTTGTAAAGATCGCATTTATGTGGTGCTCCTGATGTCGTCCTTTTCAGACGTCACAGCTTGTTCATTCAAAACCAAATGATTCTGCCCGTCACGCAAGGCTCTCTATATATACTCGAGTGCTCGCACGGCAAACACCTATGAAAGCCTCGGTTGATAAAGGTGAATCAAACTGTCGATGTTGGTTGACTTGTCGACAATGCAAAACATGAGACGCGTGATCGTGCATGCGATTTGTTATGTGAGGTCTTCGATGTCAGCGTCGCAAAGCCGTTATCTTGGCACCTAACGGTCTTGCGCTCGCTCGCGCTTGCTCGACACGAGCCCGCAAACGCGCACGGATCATGCCCGCAGCGATTGAGCTCGATGATATGAAGAGCAAGCGACTCGCTCGTCCAAGTGTAAACGAAAGTGTCGAGCGTACGCGTGGCTGCAGCCAAGTAGAACTCAACTGCGTGAATGAGCAAGCCGGCTTCTCAAAACTGCTCACAAACCAAAGCATGTGCACAGTCGCGAGTGGGTTGATCAGCATCACGATTAAATGGTTTGAGAAGCTCACAGCGCATGGAGGCACCGTGAGTGTGAGTTTCGGCGTCATCATGCGCGTTGGCAAGCGTGCAGTAGCCACACACTGTCCACTGACGAGCTTGATAGGGAGCCCACGTCAAGCACCATGTCGGGAGTGTTGATAGTGGGTCGTTGACGCGCAGGTACGCGTGGATTCTTCACTCTTGGTGGTCTTGGTGCTTGCAGATGTCTTGCTGACGACGTCTGACTCTGAGTCTGATTCTGTCATAGTTTGAGCCAATATCACACGGCATCAAACACACTCCTTTTTGCGATTCAAGTTGTTGTGTTCATTGCACTGCATTTTGACTGTATCAAAGTCCAATTGCGTACCAGTGTGACAATGGGGATTCTGATGCCCTCTGTTGGATGTTGCATCAACCTGTCAAATATGTTATCTTCTTATTTGTGACTATTGAGTGATTTAGTGCCATTGTATTTTTGCCAATTAGCACAACAGCTGTGGTTATATAGCTAATATAGTGGAGCGACCAAAGGTTTTCGAACACACATGCTGCTCTGCTTTGTCGAAAATCGGCGACTTGTTCGTATTGAACTAGCACTCTTTAGTACAACAGGTGTGGATATATATAGCTAATATAGTGGAGTGACTAAAGAACATTTGGTGCTTGAAGAATCGCGAAGCCGGACCGGCACCAAGCGAAACGAGATCGGTCGTCCTGATAACAATAGGAAATGACTCGAAAAGTCTTGTGAACTCTCACAACGCGTTGGACTGCTTCGTTTCGCGTCGTCTGTCACCGTCGTCACCGAGCAAAGACGCGCTGCACGTTGCTGATTAATCTCACCGACTGTTCTGATTTGTGGCTTCAAAAGCACTTGACAATGTACATATGCGTATATATTCATATCTGCGTAGGTTTGAATATTTTTCAATGGAAGATTAAGTATACTTTACACATATGTGGTACACATACCCTTCAGAGACAAATCGACGTCAGTAACAAAAGGGCAACTCCCTCTTTTTTAAACATTTGGTACTAAATCGCCAAGCAAAATATTCATCAACAAAGCCCACGAGATTCGACTTTTGACATGCATTTGAGGGCGTCAAGTCGAATTCTATGGTCTTTTTTCATTGGAGATATAGTCTAGAAACTGACCTTGAAAGACAAGCAAATTTTGAGTTTCTCATTTCACTCTACTAAACAGGAGTGTATGGAGCATACAGTTTAGAATGATTAATATTTTGCCCCTGTTTTTGCACTATTGTCATGTTGTTCCTGCTCTCATACTATACTCAAGTGTTTGATACTGAATCCAAGCGATTTCACGTCACAGCTTCAGAGAACTTGAACAAGCGCGTCGACCTTCTTGAAATCGAGGATCTCGCAGATCTTCGCCATGCGCTCGCTGCCTCGCCTGCTCGCGACGACATCTGCTGCGCTGCTGCTGCTTGTAGCTTGCGCCGGTGTGTCTGCAGAGCACTGGGCCGTGATCGTCGCCGGCTCGCGCGGCTACGACAACTACCGTCACCAAGCCGATGCGTGTCACGCCTACCACGTCGTGCGGCGCCATGGGATCCCCGAAGAGAATGTGATCTTGATGATGTACGACGACGTCGCGAACCACAAAGACAATCCGTTCCCCGGGCAGCTCTTCAACAAGCCAGCGAACAGCTCGGACGCAGCGGCAGTTGACGTCTACCGCGGCTGCAACGTCGAGTACCGCGGCGACGACGTCACGCCCGAGATGTTTGTGAACGTCTTGCTTGGGAACGTCACGGCGACTGGCGGCAAGCGCGTGCTCGAGAGCACTGCGAGCGACCGCGTGTTTGTGAACTTTGTCGACCACGGCGCGCGCGGGCTCGTGGTGTTCCCCCACGGCGAAGAGCTGAGCTCGAAGACGCTCAACCGCGCGCTGAAGCAGATGTTCGCGGCGCAGAAGTACAAAGAGCTCGTGTTCTACATGGAGGCGTGCGAGTCGGGCTCGATGTTCTCGAACCGGTTCTTGAGCAAGATCAACGCGTTCGCGACAACGGCGGCGAACGGACTCGAGCCGTCGTGGGGGACGTACTGCCCTCCGCTCGACTTTGTCAACGGCAAAGAGCTCGGGACGTGCCTCGGTGACCTCTACTCCGTGAACTGGATGGAGGACAGCGACTTGACGGACCTCGCAGACGAGTCGGTGAATGAGCAGTTCCAGCGCGTGAAGCGCGCGACGAACCGCAGTCATGTCCACGCGTTTGGGTACAAGACGATCCCACGCGAGATCGTTGGGAACTTCCAGTCCAACTACGACAAGGGCGATGCGAGCAATGACGCTGGCAGCAGCACCACGGCAGCCGCAGCCGCGGCTACTACGCGCGATGCCAGCGATGGGCTGAGCGACGACGCTGCAGCGCAGAAAGCATCGAGTGCAGTGAACGCACATGACATTGACCTCGTGCTCGCGTTCTATCGGTACTTGCGCGCGTCGCCAGGACGCGACCGTCGTGGACTCGCAGACGCACTTGTTGCGCGCATCCAAGCGCGCGAGCGTGACGACGCGCTGTTTGCGCACATTCGCGCACTGTACGCAGCGCGCGCGAACGGTCCGCTGCTGCAGCAGAGCGAGCCGCAGAACGACGCGTGCCGCGAGCAAGCGTTCAAGTCGTTTGAGACGCAGTGCAGTGGCGTTGGCGGTCGCCACACTGGTGACGCAGACATTGGCCGCGGGTTCACGAGCTACAGTCTCCAGTACGCCGGTGTGCTCTCAGACCTGTGCGAGAGTCCAATGTCTGCGGCCCAGATCGATGCTTTGCTCCACGAGGCATGCAGCGGTGTCGCCAGCACGAAGAGCGCCAATGCAGCGCACGCGACGCCAATGACGCCAGCGTCGCCAGAAGATCGTGATGGCAATGGCGCAGTGTTTGACCCTGAGCTGAGTCTGTGGCAGAACTGATTCGAGATCGCCTGGCAGCAGACGGCGACATCGTCGCTCTTCCAGCAATTCCATGTTTGCCTTTAGCCTTGTCACGCCTCACGGTCAAAGCTACTCATGATCGAAGCTGGTCTAGCGCGCTGGTGTAGTTCACTGGCGCTTCGTCTCCCTGCCTTTCGATGGAGCGAACCATGCTATGCAAGCGCCGCAGTGCTACTCGGTGCGAGGCGGCTGCGTCACGAGCGTGGGCTTCGCTGGTTTCGGGAGAGTCCAAGGCGTGCCGAACTCTTCGAGGTGCTGCAAGATAGCGATGTCGCGAGGCAAAAGCTCAGTTGCTCGGTGCTCCTCGCCATCTTCTTCTTGCTCCATCCCCTCCCATCTTGGCTGCACAGCCAGACGCTGGAACGTGTTGTCGGCCATCCCGAAGGTGAACGGCCAGTTCCGAGTAGTGGTTCCAGAGGTTAGCGAAGAACGCAACAGCGTCGCGCAGCTCAACCAATTGCTCGAGATTGACCCAGCGCAACCTCACGTACAGTGTAGACTTGGAGATTGCGCACTCTTTCAACATCATGACAGTCTCGGCTCGCGAGCACCGAGCAAAGCGCAGCACGATGTCACGCTGAGGATTGCTTGCAAGTCGACGGCACTCACACGCGAATAGACAAAGAACGCGCTGCGTTGCTCCAGCGCGCTGTGCAAGATCGCGTGGGACCGCGACGACGACGCTGCTCGGAACATCCATATGCTTGGAGGGCTTGTGTGCTCTTGACAACGCTAGCAGCAGCAGGTGCCGATCGCCAAGGTTTAGCTCTTTAGAGCGTAAGGGGACTGCGGCGGGCTCTCGTGCTTCGACTCGTCGGATCAAGAGAGCGTTGACACGCTAGTGACGGATCTTCCAAAGTGCCCACCCGAGATGAAAGTCTGGACTAGGTCAGAGAACCAGAGGCCAGAGGTCGTAGCAAGTGTGCATCGAGTTGAGCTCGAGTCGGCTCGAGCAAGCCAGCACGCCTCATTGATTGAACGACGGTGCGAGCGAGCATTGGGACAACCAACTCGTAGACTTTCGATGTGCCGAGCGAGCTCGGCAGGTGCGTGACACAGTCGCAGTAGCAGCCGACTTCTCGTCTTGTCTTCACACGCACGGATGTTAACAATTTAGATTGTGATGTCTAACTGTTTTCCACGTTCTTTTGACTTGCGCTAACTATGTCCTTGGTACATGCTTGAAATTTGCACTTGAATCCAAATTTGTCTCCCTCATAAATCGCACTATCACTCACTGTTAGTCGTACGAATGAATGGATCGCATCGCGTCTGACGCAAGTAAAAATCGCAAGTCGCTCGGCATTCGCATTCTTCGAGCGCAAGCGCAGCATCGATCAAGCGCAGCAGCAGTCGCGACTACCATCTTCTCCTCTGTGTGTGTGTGCATGACGTACATGTGTCTGCATGTGCATGCGGTTCACAGTGATGCATACAAATACTGATATAATGACTCTGCAGCTTCGGCCATGAAGTCAATCGCAAGATGAGTGAACCGATCCAAACGAATGTGTGCATGTGCGAATGTCTACATGTCGTCACGTTTGTAAGGCATGGTGTCAGGCAAGGTGCCGTCACTGTGAAGCGCCGACATATGTGAAAGTAGTGTCTGTAGGCCGTCACGTAGTCGTCGCGCATGGCAGTCGATCGACAAAAAGCTATGCGTCGTCAAAGCAAAGCGTCGTAATGAACATCAATCCATCTGCAGCATGGAGTCTCTTCGCTGCAGGACGTCGCAAGCACCATCGATCAGTCGGACAGACATTCACGCATCGCTTTGCTTTATTCGAGCTGTTACTCTGTCATGTCCTCGTCCTCATCGTCGTCGCCCTCGTCGTCGCGCTCTGCGAGGTCCGACTTCTCTGCCCCAAGCGCTTCGTACATGCGCACGAGCTCCTCGTGCTCGTCTTCGATCGCACTGTCGTACGGCTGTAGCTCACGAGCACCACGCACGCACACACGATAACATGAGATTCACGTCAGCCCCGAGCCGTGCAGCACACGCCAGCATATATACACACACATGCTCGCACTCAGTATCTCACGTACCGTTCGACCTTCCGCGTTGCGCGCATTGAGCTCAGCGCCGTGTGCGAGCAGGATCTTTGCGATCTCGACCGTCTCGCACGCGTGCAGCGGCGTGTCGTTCTCGTTGTCGCCTGGACATTCGTACCACATGAGCGATAGAAAGCCTGTGTGAGTCCACTGGACGCCATCAAGCAGCGCCAACTGATACGAGCGGAAGACGAACCGAGCGTCACGACCGCGCCATTCGCGAGCAAGAACTCCACGAGCTCCTTGTGGTTGTAGCTCACCGCTGCTTGGCTATGCATGCAGAGAGCGAGAGTGAGCGAGCACACGACGTGGCATCATGTTAGTTGCCGGTCGCTTTCTCGACCGATGCAGCGACCCACTCGCACTCGCAGGTAGTGATGCACGTACAGTGGCGTGTAGCCGTTCTCGTCCTTCGTGTTCACGTCGCCGCCGCCTGCGAGAAACGTCTTCACCGTCTCGAGCTCGCCGTCGCTCGCCGCCATCCAGATGTTCATCGTGTCTTGCTTGTCTGTTGCTCGGTTTGACTGGCAAGCCCAGGCGATTCTCACTTTGCCTTGAATTTTGTATGTGAAGTGTTTGACTAGCGCTCAGTAAGCGCCAAAGTCACTTGGCTTCACTATTTCGCACGACGACTCGAAACGACACAAAGGCAACGAGATCAGCGAGCGAGTTTGATCGCAGGAAGCGCAGTGACTTTGTTGACACTCGCTATCGATGCTTCGCAGTTGAGTCGGCTCGTTTGCTTTGCACGCGAGCACGTATCACAGAACGCGGAGGTCATTAGGTGCGGCAAAGACGCCAGCACGGACGCGACGACCGCGGTCATCGTGCCACCCTCGAGTATTGCGCGTGCAGACATCCTGCCTCGCGCTCAGCGTGTTGTTGGCAAAGGTGCTCCTGACTCTCGTTGATTAATGAAGCCGCTCGTGTGCCAAGTGCGCGCTACTGCTTCCAACCAGTCGTAGGAATGAGTTTGGCTTTCGCACACGCATCAGCGATGCCTAGTGATGCTGGACAACGCTATACTAGTGCGAGGTAGTCCACATGGTTGTCATGCTCTACTCTAGCGTCGCTCGACCGCTGGAATCGAGGACACAAGAGCTTGAGCGATCGCGCGCTGATAGTTGATCGATGATGGCAGGAGCTCAAGGCGTGCGATCGCTCCATCGATCGATGTCAAGCCGACTGGGTCCGTTCCATGCTCTAGGCGATTGAGTAGCACCAATGACAAGAGGTTGCATGCATTTATTGATCGCCTTGCAAGCAAGACGCACGAGCGACCTCGAGGTCCTCGCGTGCGTGTTCACATGAACGAGTCTCTCTCGAGAGAGAGAGCGCGCGCGAAGAGCGGACCGAGTTGGAGACTCACGCGAGCGCGTGAGCAGCGGGCAGGCCATGGAATCGCTGCCTGCTCTTTGCTGCAACAGCAGAGCGCGCGCCTGCGAGAAGATACACCACCAACTCGGTGGATCCATCCATCTGGTCGATTGACAGGAGCGATACACGAGAGCGCTTTGAGTCGTGCTCTCTATTGCGTCAGCGTTCACTAGGATCCAGCAACGAAGCTCGATGCGAAGCATGTCAGAGCGCACAGAGGACAGAGGACAACAAAGCAAGCGTGCATCGAGTTGAGCTCAAGTCGGCTCGAGCAAGTCGACATGATCGAACGATGATGCGAGCATTGGGACAGCCAGCTCGTAATCCAAGTCGATGTTCTGATTGCGATGTACCGAAAGAGGACACCAAGTAGACTTTGACTTGCATTCGCGTATGCGAGTGTACAATCGTAGCGGATTTTCGAAGACCGCACCAACACATCGAGCAAAGCGAGCAAGCGACGTCTCGCTGCCGACATGAGCGACCATGCGGCGGAGCATGCTAGAGAGCGCATGCGCACAAGCTGCCACGACGACAACGACGAGGCACAGACACTTTGGAATTGAGCACCTCACACTCAATCGGCAGCCTCTCGCCATCGCATTCTCTTCCGCTCGACGCCGACTTCGAGTCGCACACTGCGCGCATGTGGCTCTTTGCGGGCGTGAGTCTCGCGATCTGCACGCCGTGCGTCCGCGCCGCGCTCGAATCGCTCTTCGCGGAGCTCACGATCATCTTTTTCAACTACTTGGCGCTCGTCGCGCTCAGCACTGTGCTCGCGTTCCTCGCTGCGCTCCTGCTGCTGCACTGCACGTCGTCCCCATCGCCAGCATCGTTGCCAGTCCGACAAGAGCAAGAGCAGGAGCAGGTGAAGCCTGCGAGCAGCAAATGCGAGCAGCTCAGTTCCGTGCCGACGCCAAACAGCTCGACGCGCTGCAGCATCGCACCTGCGAGTGCTCGTTGGTGCCGCCGCCAGCTACACGCTCGGAGCAGCAGCAGCAGCAACAGCTATGCGAGTCGTCTCCAAGGCGCGACCAAGTGCCTCACAAAGGCTGCTGTCGCAAGCAATGGGGTACGCTCACAGCACACAGACCATCTCCTCTGCATCGCTCGCTCAGCTCGTCCCATACTGATCGGGCTCTGTGCAACTACGTAGCTCCTCACAGCGCTGCTCCTCGCCACCTCGTTCCTCCCAGTCACGCTGATCGCACCAGCCGCTGCTGCTCCGACGTTCACGTCAGTCACGACCCACGCGCTCGCTGACACGAGTGCCCTGGCACCGCCGCCGCGCCGTCTCTCAAACAAGACAGTGCCGTACACGCTCGCAGACAACGCGACAGCACTCGCGAGCCTCCAGTCGAAGCTCACGATGTGCAAGCACTCGAAAGTGAAAGAGTGCATCGACAACGTCACATCGGTGCCCGAGTTCGGGATCTACAAGCAAGGTCCTGGCATGTGCGTCGCGTTCGACACGTCGTACGTCGCGACGACGTACTCGCTCGCGGCGCTGCCGAACCGGTACTTGCCGATCTCCGCCGAAGCGGCGAACAAGCAGGGCTTCCAGAACCGCTTCTCGCAGTGGTCGAGTGCGAACCGCGAGCAGTTTGCAGTCGACTGTCCGCTGCTGTACAACAACACCGTGGCGCAAGGTCAAGACGTCTTCTGCTGCACGGAGAACCAGTACGAGACGCTCAAGACCCAAGTGCGCATGATCCCAGGCGAGTGCACGGCGTGCAAGGAGAACCTCCGGAACGTCTGGTGCCAGTTCGCGTGCAACCCGAACAACAGTCAGTTCATCGAAGTGAACCAAGTGCGGCTCATGCCGGGCGACAAGGAGCACCCCGGAGCGATCTTCCCTGCGATCGAAGACGCGACGTTCTACCTCAGCAGCGACACCGTGCGGGATCTGTACGACTACTGCCTCAAAGACGGGAGCTTCTCGCTCTTGTGCAGTCCCACGCGCAACTGCACCGACGGCTTTGGCGTCCTCGACTTCATGGGCTCGTACAAGTTCAACTCGCTCGGGTCGCCGCTCCAGATCACGGCCAAGACGATGCAGCAGCTGCCGAAGAGCGTTCAGACGGAGAAGGTCTGTGCGTGCGGGAAAGAAGACGCGAGTGGCTGTCTCGTGCCGCTGAACGCGCACTTGCAGTCCTGCGTCGGCGTCTGCGGCTCGGTCTGCGCTGTGGATGCGAACGTCCCGCGTCGGTTCCACCAAGCGTGTGTTGGCGCAACGAGCCTCGATGACACGACCGACGCAGTGAGCACGAACGCCACGGCCGAGAGCAAGTGGGACCCGCTCTTTGCGTACCTCGCAGCGAACCTCGAAGAGCGCGACTTCACGGTCCTCAACATCTTTCTCGTAGCGTTTGGTGTCGTCGTGGCGTCGGCGCTGATCATGGGCTACGCCTTGGCGAAGCGCAGCAGCAGCGCGAGCACAGATGGTGCAAGCGACGCACGTGCGAGCATGCGAGCGAGTGCTCCCGTCGCTGGCCGCGCTGCTGGCGAGCAGTTCCTGAGCGCCGTCGACCAGTACGTCGCGAGTCAGATGAAGCGCTGGGGCGTCTTCCTCTCTGGCGGCTCGCGTCCGCAGTGGACGATCGCGATCGTGCTCGTCGTTGCACTCGGCTGCAGCCTCGGCTTGACGCAAATCGAAGTCGAGACCGACCCTGTGAAGCTCTGGGTCGCAGGCTCGAGTCGTCCGTTCAACGAGCGCAGTCGCTACGGCGAGCTCTTCATGCCGTTCTACCGGTCGCAGCAAGTCATGCTCGTGCCGCGCGACGGCGGCTCGATCAGCCGCGTCGCGTACTTGAAAGAAGCGATCCGCGTGCAGCAAGTCGTCGCTGACATCGTCGCAGGTCCAGCCGACGGCGCGTTCCCAGACCGCGTCAAGCTCTCGGACGTGTGCTGGAAAGTCACAGGCACGACGTGCACTGTGAACGCGATCACGCAGTACTTCCAGAACCGCATGGACCACTTTGAGGTCTACGAGACGCACGGCTTGGCGCTCACGCACTTTGCCAACTGCATCTACGCGCCAGTGAACCAAGACGTCCAGGTCTGCGACTCGTTGCGCCGTGCGAACGCAACGATTCCTGCGAGTATGAGCGACTGTCCATGTCTGTCGTCGTTCGGCGCACCGATGAACTTGTACAACACGATCCTCGGTGGCTTCCCGGCGACCGCGGAGACAAACACGTCGCAGTACATGGAGGCGACAGCGATCGTCTCGACGGCGCTCGTGTACAACTACTACGAGAAAGAGCAGAACGCGCCAGCGATTGCGTGGGAGCGCGCGTACATTGAGCATCTCAAGCGCGAGGCGTCCGAGAACGCGCTCTTCCAGGTCTACTTCATGGCGGAGACGAGCGTCCAGGACGAGATCGAAGTCGAGTCGTCTGGCGACATGCTCCCGGTCGCCTTGAGCTACACGCTCATGATCGTGTACGTCTCGCTCGGGATCAACCGCTGGACGAAGAGCAAGCAGTTCTTCCAGTCGTCGAAGATCACTGTCGGGTTCCTCGGCATCATCTGCATCATGCTCGCGGTCTCGAGCACGATCGGCATCTTCATGTGGGCTGGTGTGAAGCTCCAGCTCGTGATCATGGAGGTCGTGCCGTTCCTCACGCTCGCGATCGGCGTCGACAACATCTTCTTGCTCGTCCACGCCGTGAGCCACATGCAAGACGAGCTCGTGCACGAAGAGGCGATCCTGTTTGTCGGCTTGGACGGCCGTCCGCAGGCAGTCGAAGAGATCGCAACGGTCCTCGTGTCGGAAGGGCTCGCGTACATCGGTCCAAGCATCTTCATGGCGTCGTTCGCCGAGTCGGTTGCGTTTGCGTTCGGCTGCATCTCACCGATGCCAGCAGTGCTCTGGTTTGCCGCATTCGCTGCTGTCGCAGTGGTCCTGAACTTCTTCCTCCAGATGACGCTGCTCATTGCGGTCATCACGCTCGACAAGCGCCGCGAGCTCGCTGGCAAGTACGACATCCTTTGCTGGCGCCGCGCCGCAGTGCCCGAGTGGCTCAAAGACGACGCCAATGACAGTGCCCAGCCGACTGCTGCGATCGGCAGTGTTGACGACGTCCAGCGCGTCGCGAGTGGCAGTGACGACAGCGACGATAGCGACGACGCGGGCGTGAACACTGGACTTGCTCATAGCATCCAGCTCGCGCGGCAGCACTCGAACCAGTCGCGGCGCGAGTCGATCGAAGCCGCTGCAGTCAAGTCACCGCACGTGTTTGACCGGTGCGTCGACGCGTACGCGCGGTTCTTGGCGCACAAGCTCGTGAAGCTCGTCGTGTTGCTTGGGTTCCTCGTCTGGACGCTCGCGTCGATCGTGTCGATCGAGAGCCTGCGCCACGGCCTCCCGCAAGCCGAGTCGATGCCGTCCGAGTCGTACTTGATCGCGTACTTCAATGCGATCGACAAGTACCTCGCGACTGGCGCGCCAGTGTTCTTTGTCGTCGAAGGCGGCTACAAGCGCAACCCGGCGGTGTTTGATCTGAATGACCCGAGCGTCGAGGCGAAGTTCTGCAAGTCCAAGAGCTTCTGCAACGAGTTCTCGATCCCCAAGATCATCGACGTGCTCGCGAACGACGCGGATCGGAGCATCTCGCATCTGAGCAACGGCGTGACGTACTCGTGGCTCGACGACTTCTGGAGCTTTGTGAATCCGGATAGCGAGTGCTGCCGCGTCGACAGCAAGACAGCTGCGTACGTTCCGATCATCCCGGACAACACGACGTACTCGGCGCTGCGACCGTCGAACCCGACGTGCTTGCCAACGAAAGCATCTGCGCCGCCAGTCGCAGCCGAGTCGTTCATGTCGCTCTTCAGTATGTTTGCGACTGCGAGTGCGAGCAGCATGTGCTCGTACGGCGGCGGGTCGATCTACCGCGGCCAGTTTAGCGTCGACGACGCACCGCTGCCAGTGATCACGCGCGCGTCGCCGCAAGTCGTGCTCAACAGCACGGGCTACGGCAAAGAGGTCACGGCGTTCTCGTACATGCTCATCTCGACCGCGAACCCGACGCAGCAGGACTTTATCGACGGCTATAAGCAAGCGCGCCGCGCCGCAGCGTGGATCAGCGAGACGACCGGCATTGACGTCTGGGCGTACTCGATCACGTACGTGTTCTTTGACCAGTACTTGACGATCGTGAACGACTGCTTCCAGTTCGTCGGGCTCTCGCTCGTCGCCGTCTTTGTGATCCACGCGATCTACTTTACCAGCTTCCTCTACCCACTCGTGATCGCGCTCACGGCGACGAACATCGTCATCCAAGTCATGGGTCTCATGGCGCCGAACGACATCCTGCTCAACGGCCTCTCCGTCGTGAACCTCATCATCGCCGCCGGCATCTCGGTCGAGTTCTGCGGCCACTACGTCCGCATGTTTGCCAAGTCGCGCGAGCGCTCAGGCGACGCGCGCGCCAAGGACGCACTGCGCAAAGTGCTCGTGTCGGTGCTCTTTGGCATCACGATCACGAAAGTCGTCGGGCTGAGTGCGCTCACGCTCGCCGACTCGCGCATTTTCCAGAAGTACTACTTTCGCATGTACATGACCGTCGTGCTCTGCGGCGTGCTCAACGGCATGGTCTTCTTGCCGGTGCTCCTCAGCGTCTTTGTTGACGTGCGCCAGAGCATCTTGCGCCGCCGCGAGCGTGGCGGGAGTCTCTTTCGCCGCGACACGAACGAGTTCAGCGACGTTAGCCCAGTGTTTCAAGCAGTCGAGCCGACGCCAGCCAAGACCTACGGCGTCACGGCCAGAGCGTAAGAGCGAGGACGCAAGGCTGGAGCCCCCGACGATCCTGCCATGACACACTGAGCAGAGGCTGCATCCAAGGCGCGCTCGATCGACAAGACAAGCGAGAGAGAAACAAACAGAAACAGCAGAGCGACCGAGCGAGCAAGTGCATATGTGAGTGTGAGCAAAGAGAGCTAGGTTGGCTGCAGCTCGAGAGAGAGAGAGAGGATGAACCTGCGCTGTCGACCTTGCACTGTGCTTGCCCGACGTTCGGCGTCGTTGCCTTCTTCTTTGGTTTTGTCGTTGGCGCCACTGTCGCTGCTGCTCGTCGCTGGACAAGCAGCACTGGCTGCATACTGCTGTTCACAGCACCGATCGCGAGCGCGACGTCGAGTCCGCTGGTGGGATCGTGTCGTTCTTGGCGAGAACGATGATCGCGCGGCACAAGTGTCCAGACCACGATAACAACGCAAACGTCCAGCATAATGAGCCTGCGCCTTGCGTCTCGGTCTTCGTGGCAGGTTGGTGGTAAGCGAGAGAGTGCGAGTGCAAGTGAGCAACGCAAGTCTGGAGCAAGGTGAAGGAAGCCACTTGGCTTGATGTGACCAGCCGTCTCGATTCTTGCAACCAGCTGATTGTTGAACAATTATCACCTGATATGTTCACGAGATGGCTTCGGATGCCGCTTGCCGCTTCGTCCAAGCCGCACGATTGCACGAGCAAGCTGCCGCTTCGACTGCTCAACTCGCTGTACCTTGAACCAAGTCAAGCGCGCGTCCTCGCACACTGATGTACGTACGTGTCCAATGACTGGTGGTGTATTTGATCTTGTTGCGCGGCGTCCTATGTGGTAACGACCAGTGTTTTCATCGCGACTGCTGCCGATGAGCTCCATCCATCGTGCTACGCCTCAAGAGCAACAGCATGTCGACAACGAGAACAAGCAACGACAAGTAGTCCTTAACGGAATGATGCTTATGCTGATGCTATCTGCACGCTGCTCTCGTCGTTCCTGTGGACCATGGGGTGTGCGGAGCTGGTAGAGACACCAAGGCGCTGAGTCGTCGCTTGGAGGTTCACTTGTTTCTCGTCCTCGAGTCAGGGTCAGAGTCAGAGTGTGTGTGTGACAAGTTGCTTCGGAAATAATCGAACGTATCAACCACAATCACGTGCTGATTATGATGTGATTTTCGGAAGACGTGGCGATTCGTTCGACGCAGTTCGAGTCAACTCTGCTGGCAGGACGTCAGAGCTGAACAAGACGCACGACTGAGAGAGAGCAAGAGCACGACTGCACGAGAGAACACGAGCGATGGCAATGCCGACGACCGCGACGCCTACTGTGTATGAGCTGCCACTGCACGCGTTCGCTGTCGCCGCCCGCACCACACACGACTGCGCGACGTCAGCGCAGAAAACGTCAGGGCTCGTCGCACGAGATGCAGATGTCTGGCGCCAGCGCAACGTCTCGGCAGGCACGGACGCCCGAGCAGTGGGCTGCTGCAAGTGCTGGTACGGCTACGACACCTGCACCAAAGCGACCGAGCCGTAGTGGTGTCAAGAAGCCGTGGTATGCTCTCAAACGGGTACGAGCCATCATCGCACGTCTTGTGTCTACTCAGCACGCAGTCAGCTAACAGACATCGATCGACTCATACACACGTACTAGGACGAGAAAGAAGCGCTCGAACAAGAGCTCGTGAAGCTCCAGGCGATCAAGGCAGCGTGTCTCGAGCCTATCGCTAGCCGCGTCAGCGCATTGCGCCGACAGCAACAGGAGAACGCGCAGTTGCGTCGCGCGATCCAGCAGCAGCGACTCGTGCTTGCGCGCGCAGCGTCTGCGATCTCAGGATCGCTGGTGCGTGTGTGCTTGCACGTCTCATCTTGCAGCGTTATGTCCGTGGTGGCCGAGCTGACGCCTACCGTGTGTCGGCGCCTCTCGTATCGACAGCGACTGTACCGAGCTCCTCTCGAGTGGTACATCCACCTCGGCGCACGCGCGAGCGACCGCGCCGCAGCATTCAGCGAGCTCAAACGCACAATGCTCTGCGACGCCGAGCGATACGTCGCAGCGCGCACGCAGTGCCTCGACCGGACGCTCGAGTACTCGCAGCTCGATCGGTTCGCACTCGCAAACGGCGATCTGTGCTTCGCAGGCCTCGACATCATCCCGCTCCCAGGCTTCCGTAGCGTCCAGCACGTGTACGAAGCGCTGCGGTGGTTCTGCTTTAACATCGAAATCGCGTGGACCGAGCACTCGAACGACCTCGTGCTCCGTGTTGGCGACTACGAGAGCGGAGAGCCGAACGTTGCAACGCAACGCTTTGTGCATTCGACGCGCTCTGACGTGCAGGTCGAGTCCAACTCGGTGCTTGTGAGCATGCTCCGAGATGCAGACAGCACTAGCGACACGCGCATCAACAGCGATGGCTCTGTTGGCGCGTCCGCAGTGATGGTGATCGACTACGTCAACGTTGACGAGCTCTACCCGTACGCCTCGGCTGAGCGCTTGCGCCACGACATCACTGGCGTCACAACAGTGCGCGCGTACCCCACGTTTGGGTCAGCTTCTCCATCTGATGCCACGATCGTGCTCACGCAGTCGTTCTTTGGTCGACTGCACCGCTCGGACCACGTTGCAACGCCGCCAGAGCTCGTCAATGGCGTGACGTTCGGGCCAAAGTTCTGCTCCAAGGCCATGCTCACCGCGATTGCAACAAGCAAGTAGTCCTATCGTCGTCCGAGTCGCGCGTAGATGTCCGACTCGAGTTCAAGGTAACAAGAGAGAGGAATGGACTAGCCCTCGGACGAGAGAACCTCCGACGCTGTCGCCTTGCACTTGTGCTCTTGTGCTCTTGTGCGACGTGGCGCTCGCGCTCGTAGTCGTTTCGAGGTCAAGACGCTGTGGCTGTGGCTTTGCGAGTCAAAATCGTGCGCTTGATCGCATGCGCTGCGGCCAATTCGGTCTTCGGCTGTTTCTGTGCGACTCGCGTCGCTGCTGCTGCGCGCGCACTCACGCACTCGCTCGCTGCTGCCAACGAGACAGCGCAGTCGATCGCTCCTTGCTACAGCTTGGCCGCCCAGGACGCACTCCCAAGCACAAGGAGACATGGGCAAAGAACCAGTTGTTGTGCCACGCACGACCGCACGTCCGCTGCACCAGCAGTACGAGGTACGAATGGCATCCTCCTGTTGACAAGCGGTCGGGTCGCTCTCCAGCTCTAGGTGTGCGGACTGTAGCGGCTCACTCCCAACGCTCTGCGCTCGATCTCTCTTCATGTCGTACTGGCGCTGTCCAACGCGCTGCAGGCTCGGCTGTCGGCGTTTGGCGAAGAGAACTCGCACAGCAAAGCGCTGCCACACCGCACGTCCAAGCGGTGCGTGTGTGTGAGTCTGTCGTGTGTAGAGCACATGATCGTCAGAGTTCTCACACGTGCTTGCTACTATTGCTGGCAACTCCACGGGAACAGGTCGAAGCACATCTACAGCGACCGCTTCATTCCGTCGCAGCTGTCGACGAAGCTCGACGCAGGCTTTGACCTCACATCGGATCCGCCACGACGACTTGGGTGCGGTGTCAGTTCTATCGGCGCTAGCGGTGCTCCAGTCATGTTCTCACATATGCTTGCTGCGTGCATACGGTGTGTGAATCTACACTGAAGCAACCAGCAGACGCAGCGTAGCAACAACACGGACGTGTCGAGCGCAAGCACATCTGGGAGCGGTAGCAGCACCAGTGGTGCGCAGTCGAGCCAAGGACAGCACTGCAACCCGAAAGGAACTGCGCAGCCATCGTGCGCAACGTCGTCGTTCTCGATGCTGCTCAAGAGCGAGCTCCTTGGGATCTCGCACCGTCCAGACTACGCCAACTACGCAGACTTTGGTCGCTCGCTCTGCGGCAGCAGCGCGTCGTCGTCCATGCTCCCTGGCAACGGCTGTGGGATCTACAACTACTCGACGAGCGGCGCGAACACGAGCGCATTCAGCAACACTAACAGCGGCAACTTGGGCTTCTCGTGCCACTCGAGCACAAGTGCGTCGAGCAACATCTTGCGGTTCAAAGCGCCGCGCCAGTCAATCCACGACGAGATCAAGACCTCGATCTCGTTCAATGGCATTGGCTGCTCGTCGCAGCGGTACGTCCATGGAGACGCAAGTGCATGACCGGCCTGTGCAACGATCTGATCACTGGAGATGTCTGTCTATGTGTGTAGTCTGCTTGCAAGCGGGATGAACGAGTCGCGACGCAAGATCGCAAAGACGCCGTTCAAGATCCTCGACGCGCCAGCGCTCCAGGACGACTTTTACCTGAACCTCGTCGACTGGTCGTCGACAAACGTTCTTGCAGTCGGTCTCGGCGCGTGCGTCTACCTCTGGAGCGCGTGCACGAGCAAAGTCACAAAGCTGTGCGACCTCGGATCGTCGGACTGCGTCACGTCCGTTGCATGGAGCCAGCGGGTACGTCCTTGCCAAGCTTGCACTGGCACATTGAGCATGGCGAGACTAACAGCAGACTGGTGAATGGTGGCGCAGGGCTCGCACATCTCGGTCGGTACAAACACTGGCGAGGTGCAGGTGTGGGAAGTGGCGACGTGCAAGAAAGTGCGCACAATGAAGTACGTTGGCCGACTGTCCATTGCGTGTGGACGCTTGGCGATCGCCTCAAAAATGGGTGTCCACCATTGACGGCTGCTCTCGCTCTTCCTCTTGCTCATGTGCAGTGGGCATGCTGCGCGCGTCGGAACGCTGGCGTGGGGAGCGAACCTCATTGCATCGGGCAGTCGCGACCGCATGATCTACTTGCGCGACCTCCGCGCCGCCGAGCCGTTCCAGTTCAAGCTCGCTGGGCACAAGCAGGAGGTGTGCGGTCTCAAGTGGTCGTTTGACGACAACCAGCTCGCGTCCGGCGGGAACGACAACAAGCTCTTTGTCTGGAACATGCCCACTGCATCGTCGGCGTCTGCGAACAGCAGCAGCGCGACTGGAAGCGGGACGATCCCAATGGTGCGCTTCAACGACCACACTGCTGCTGTGAAAGCGATTGCGTGGTCACCGCACCAGCACGGTCTCCTTGCGTCCGGCGGCGGTACAGCAGACCGGTGCATTCGGTTCTGGAACACGCAGACGCAGTCGGCGACCAACGCCATCGACACGGGCTCGCAAGTGTGCAACCTCATGTGGTCCAAGAACGTGAACGAAGTCGTGAGCACGCACGGGTACTCGCTCAACCAGATCATTGTGTGGAAGTACCCGTCAATGACAAAGCTCGCGACGCTCACGGGCCACACGTTCCGCGTGCTCTACCTCGCCATGTCGCCGGATGGACAGACGATCGTCACTGGCGCTGGCGACGAGACGCTGCGGTTCTGGAACGCATTCCCAAGCTCCAAGTCGAAAGGCGGCGGTCGCTTTGGCACGGACCTCATGCTCCCGATTGGTATGGCAAACGAGATCCGATAATAGTTACGTAACCTAGCCTACCCTCCAGAGCCGTGAGCAGCATCGAGACCGACGACGTCGCGCACGATGTGCCTGGTGGTTGCTTCAGCGCAGACCCGATAGAAGAGCCGAGCACCCATAGCAGCGCTCGACTAGGAGCATCTCAGACACTCTCTCTCTCACACACACAACAGATGCGCGTCGTTGACGAGCACAATCACAGTGTTGATCGGTGGGTTCGCTGGATGATGCTTGGTAAGTTACACGTCTCTCGTCGTCTACTTGCGACCACGGCCGCCGCCGCCACGACCGCCGCCGCCGCTACGACCGCGTCCGCCACGACCACCACTGCCGCGACCGCCACGCGCACTCCGACTACCTGCCGACTTGTACTTCTTCGACCCGCCGTTCGCGTCGTCGCCATTGTCATCGTCGCCTTCATCGCCTTCGCCGCGCGAGTACCGACCGCGCTTGCCGCCAGTCGCACCCGACTCTTTCATCTCGATCGTCGCCATGCGCTGCGCTTCGTTCACGCGCTCGGACATCACGAGCACTGTCTCCTCTTCGCACGGGTACGCGTCGAGCTTCGTGCCGAGCAAGTGCTCAATGCGCTGGTACAGCTCAACGTCGTACTGCGTCACGAACGACACTGCTGTGCCTGCGCGACCAGCTCGCGCCGTGCGGCCGACGCGGTGGATGTAGTCTTTGCCGTGCGTTGGGATGTCGTAGTTGATCACAACGTCGACGCTCGGGATGTCGAGTCCACGGCTTGCGACGTCGGTGCACACGAGGATGTTGCGGCTCTTGGCTTTGAACTTGTTCAGCGCGCCGAGGCGGTTCGGCTGCGTCATCTGACCGTGGAGACAGATCGCTTGGAAGCCCAAGTTCCGGAGCATGAGCGTGACTTTCTGCGTGCCGTTGCACGTACTCGCAAAGATCAGGACCGACTGCCCCGCGACTTCGTTCAGGACGTACGCCAAGTAGCAGTCTTTGAACTTGGCGGGGATGAAGAGGTAGTGCTGCTTGAGCGTCTCAGGCGTCGCAAACTTGTGCGTGATCTCGACCTTCACGGGGTTCTTGAGCGACGCGCGCTGGAGCTTTGCGACCTTGGACGTCATCGTGGCACTGAAGAGGTACGTGTTGCGCTCTGCGGGCATGAGCTGCACGATCTGGTTGATCTCTTCTTCAAAGTCCATACTGAGCATCCGGTCGGCTTCATCGAGCACGAGGTACCGCATCGTGCGCAAGCTAAAGCCCTTCGTGTTCTCCAAGTGGTCGACAAGGCGGCCAGGCGTAGCGATCACAATGTGCGGCTTGCGTGCGAGTGCCACTTGCTGGTTCATCATGTCAATGCCGCCGACAATGCACGCGCACTTGAGACCGATCGACGCCCCGAGCGCTTCAAACTGCTCGCTGATCTGGTACGCGAGCTCGCGCGTCGGAGCGAGCACGAGCGCATACAGCCGCTGCGGGTTCTTGAGCAGCGTCTGGAGGATCGGGATCACGAACGCACCAGTCTTACCCGACCCAGTCTCTGCAAGACCAATGATGTCGCGACCCGCGAGACCGTGCGGGATCGTCTGCTGCTGGATCTTGCTCGGCTTTGTCCAGCCGATCGCACTGATCGACTCGCAGATCGCCGAGTCGACGCCGAGCTCTTCAAACGTCTTGTCGCCACTAAAGCCCTGGTCGTCGTCGGCGGCGTTGTCGTCGACTGGCGCTGTTGCTGCCTTTGCGTCGCCGCTCGGCTTGTCTTTCTGCGCCGCGGGTTTCGCTGCTTTCACTGCTGCTGCTTTTGCCATGGCTGCTGGTGGTGCTGCTGGTGTGTCGTGTGCGAGGAGACTGAGAGAGAGATGCGAGTGCTGCTGGTGTTCGTTTGTGCCGCAGCAGCAGCAGTCGCCGTCGCGTTCTGTTTGGCAATGTGTGTCGCCTCGTGAGCACAAGGTCGTCAATTTGACTGGAAGCGGACAGTCAGCTCTGCCAGTGTGAGCTTCAGTAGTGCGAAAACAAAGGGATCCATTTGCGCCTCCACTACTTGAGCTGCGTATGGAAAAGCGACCACAGGCACACTGTGATAGTGAGAAAACCAAGAACTGCACAGCTCGCACTTTGGCGGGAACTGTCGTTGTGTTTCGCGGGCAATTTCCATCTAGTGACAAAAACAAGGGAGTGACCCACCAGCCTCCAGCAAACGACAGCAGCATTGATCGCGAGCAACGAGGTCGTCGCCGCCCCGCTCGACACGGCACCGCCTGCTCGCACCGGCAGGTGTCTCCACAGAGCGTCGCTCGTACACTGTCCTCAGCAGCGATGGCGTCGTCTCCACACGGCAACAGCGGCCGCTATCCGCTGAATCGCACAGCACCGCCGCCACATTCAGGGCCATTGGCATCAGCGTCGCCGTCGATTGCCAGCAGCAGCGCCACTGCGAGTCGACAGGGTATGCACGCACCGACGCTCCAGAGCGACACTGTCGTGTTCCAACACGCGAAGCTCCCGTCGCGTCAAGGCGCAGGTGCAGCGCCGCTGGCTGGCAATCCTTCGCACGCGTACGGTGTCGGATCGTCGCGCAGTGGATCCACTGCGTCTCCAGGAGCAGCGTACTCAAGTGCATGGCCTCCGTATGAGCAGACTGACCGCATGCGCGCGCACAGTGGAAGCAACAGCAACAGCAGCGCCACCAGTCGTCGCGACTACGCCATGCCAGAGCGCCACCATCCGTACAGCAGCCACGGACGATCGGACACGGCGCCGCTGAACCAGCGCGTTCAGCAGCAGCAGCAGCAGCAGCGTCGGCATCTCCCGACTGAGCATGAGACGGACAGTGGAGGGCAAGCAGCAGCGCCGTCGTTCACGCACATGATGCACGGCAGCGAATCCGCAGCAGCGCCTCACTCGACACAGCCGTCCGCAAGCCACAGCGCGCCGCACATTGTGCGCATGACGATCCACGTCTTGAAGGAAGGGAACAAGCTGGGCTTTGGCATTCGCCACGACGCGCACCGGAAGCTCCGCGTGTCGACGCTCCAGGGCAACTCGGCCGCTGCCAAGTCGCCGTTGCGGCTCGGCGACATCCTCTTGTCTGTCAATGGCATTGCGCTCCACGACCTCGGGTTCCTCGAAGTGATCCAGCACTTGAAAGCGACGAAGCCCGGCGAGCTCGTGTTTGACGTCGAACGCGACGTGAACGCGTCGCCGAACCACGCGTACGAGTACCCGCCAACGGAGCTCGACCTGGCAGAAGACTACATTGGCGACCCGCCGTCGTCGTACATGCCACTGCCACAGGCGAGTGCGAGTGCGCGGACCAGTGGTCTCGCGACTGCTGGCGCCGGCAGTGGGCCGCCCTCGCGCCAGCCGTCTCCACCCACGCAAGCGCAGCAGCAGCAGCCGAGTCGGTCATTGCTAGCGCCATTATCATCGTCAGCGAGTCTCGGAACGCCTCACGCGAGCACTACGAGTGCTACGAGTGCGCCTGGTGCATTGAGTGGCCGAAAGGGCACTGAGTACACCGCTCTGGGATCCGCTGACCCGGCGGCGAGAAGCGGCACATCAGCAGCGAGTGGCCCAGGACCGGTGGCACCGCCTGGCGAGCCGCAGCGCAAGCGAACCCGGCCGTACGTCTTGAGTGACTCTGATCCTCTCTCTCGCTCTCTCTCTCATGTGTAGACACTCACGCTCGCACTATGTTGCTGCGCCTGCCGCTATCTGAATGGCTCATGTAGTGCCTCGAGCGCAGACGCCGCCGACATCGCGAAGATGGAGAAGACGCACAAACAAGTCGTGAACACGCTCGTGCTCGAGCTCAAGAAAGAGCGGAGCGAGAAAGCGGCGCTCGACGACAAGAACAACGCGCTGCGCAAGCGCCTGCAGAAGATGCTCATCGAGTGCGACGAAGTCCGCGTGCGCGCGAGCACCGACGTCGCCACGGTCAAAGAGACAACAAAGCGCCAAGTCCAGCAGCTCGAGCAAGCGCTCAGCGCCGCGAAAGCGCAGCTGCGGCTCCAGGACCGCGGACCGAGCGTCGCGCGCACCGACTCGCTTGTGAACGACCTCATTGCGTGCAAAGCCCAGCTCGATCGGCTCAAGCGCTCAGAGGCCGACCGGAGCGCACAGCTCGCGGCGCGGTTCAGTCTCGAGAACCGCCACGCCGACCGTGAAGCGCATCGCGTGCGCGAGACGCTCGTCACGCTCTTCCGGACGCAGCTCCGACAGGTCGCGAAGCGCAGTGCGAACCCTGCGCCAGCGCCATCAGCTACGGCCGCTGGAACTGCGAGTGGCAAAGCTGAGAGCGCGCAGGTCGTGACAGTCACGTACGACGGACTCCGGCGCCTCGCGTTCCTCAAGCTCTTTGGCTTTCCGCACGACCTCGAGCAGTACGCGTCGCCCGAGTTCTACTCGCTCGCGCACATCCACCGCAGTCTCGAGCACGACGAGTTTGCAGACCTCTTTGGCACTGCACTGGCGCACGAAGAGCGCGCAGGGATCTTTGTCGTCGCGATATCGCCCATGGTGCGTCCGTCCCCTGCGTACTCGCTGCCGTGTGAGCTGTTTGTTCATGAGGATCCCGAGGGCTAACACTGGACTCGGCTGATGATGCGCTGTGTGCTCTGTGACGGAGCAGGACGTGGCGTACGACCCCAGCACGGAGCGTCTGAGCCTCGTCTGCGGCTGGACCGAGCAGAACACGATCCGCGAGCTCGCGCGCAACTTTCGCTTCTAGCAGCTCCGCAACCTAGCGCACCCTCAGGACCGTAAGCCACATAACAAAGTCCGGCCTTGCACCAGGCGGGCACGCTCCAAGGATCACGGATTGACCCACCATTGACGCCTGCCAATGCGCTGTCGCACCGCTGTGTCGAGCGTGCGACTGCAGAGACCAACAACGCAGTCGCTCATGCCTGTCGCCTGGCAAGCAGACGCGCTCGGGCGGCGCAGCAACAGACAGACAGACAGTGGCGACGCCGAGCAGGACAGGAATGAACAACTGCGTCGAACTGTGTGACCGTGTGTGCGCAGGTACTTCGCTCTCTCGCTCTCGCTCTCTCTATCTGCGACAAGCGAGCGCCGCTCGACGCGTCCGCTCAGCTCTCGTGCGTGTAGTTGAAGCTGTTGATCGACGTCGTGTTGGAAATCGCGAGCGCCATCGACTGCATCACAACGTCCCGGAGGCGGTTCCAGAGCTCCGGCGCTTGCTTGTCCATCGCGTCGTAGCTTGCACGGCTCATCTCAAACACGACGCATGGCTCCGTCGCACGCGCAGCCATGTACCGGTACTGATGGCCAAAGAAGTCGACTTCGCCAAACATCGCGCCGGGGAGCACAGACTCGAGGAGCACGAGTGGCGTCGCAGTCGTCGACTGGCTCGGGCTCTGCTTCGCAGCGCCAGAGACGGAGGATCCTGGAGCCGACACGCTACTGCCGTTCTCGCTGTGCATGTAGAGCGCGACGCGGCCCGACGCGAGGAAGTAGAAGTGGTCGGGGAAGTCGGCAATGTCGTAGAACCGAAAGCCCGCGCCGACAGTGTGCTTCTTGAAGAACTGGTCGACGCCGCGGAAGTAGCTCGAGTCGTCCGGCTCGCCCATGAACCGATGCAGGAGCACGCTCATGGACACGTGGCGCTTCGCGTCGTGCGCAACGGCGTGGTTCGTCGTCGCAAGCACTTGGTTCTCGCACCACTCGAGCGCCGAGTCGGCAGTGGGGTAGAAGTTCGCAGCATCGGCAATGTCGTTTGCTAGCAAGAGGTTGCGGATCTCGGGCAGGACATCAGCAAAGACGACTGTGATGCCGTGGCGCTTGCAGAGCTGCTGCAGGATCATGAACGAACTGCGCGCTGCTGTTGCGTCCATGCCCGAGACGCGACCAAAGTCCATGACGACGTACTCCGTTGGGAGTCCTTGCGCATTCGCAGCAGCGCTGCCGTCGAGGCACTCGATTGGGACATCGAGACGTGCAACTGGCGTCATCGGGACACTGCTGTACGAACCAGTGCGGCCAGCGCCGTCAGTGGAGCTCCCAAGCGGTCGACTCGTTGACGCTGTAAGCGCGGCCGACGCATAGCCAGCAGTCCCAGTCTTGCGCACGTGGACTTCGCGCTGGACGTCCTGGAGGATCTGAACCGATGACCCAAAGAACAAGTAGCCATAGAGCTCGAGGTACACGATCGACTCGCGCTTCTGCGCCAGGAGCGTCCGCGCTGCAAACTTCCGGACAGCAGCCGAGCGGCGGGACTTGCGGCTCACGACGCGCACTTCGGCGTAGCCGAGGAGGAAGTTGAGGATCGCAAAGCCAATGCCGAGGAGCATCCCAAGCTCGAGCGAGACCCAGTTGATCGCAATGAACGAGAGCCAGAGCACGACGTACTCGCGCGGGAGGACTTTGTGGTACACGTGCACGAGCCACTCGAGGAGCAAGTCGATCGCAATGAAGATGAGCGTCGCAGCAAAGAAGAAGCGCGGGACGACGCTCATGACCGAGAGCGGCAAGAGCACGATCGCAAACTCCGCGACGATGACACAGACACCGACGACGCGCGAGTTGGTCTTGGAGCGGTACGTGAAGATCGTCTGCGAGAAGATGTACGAGCCCGTGTAGCCGCCAAAGAGACCGCTCACGACGTTCGACCAGCCAACCGAGGCGAGCTCGTGGTTGATGTCGAGCTGGCTCCCCATGTCCATCTCGATCGCAGCGACGTCCAAGCACGACGAGAACGACACGACAAAGACCATGCCGAGCCACGTCGTGAGCTGCCGCGGGAGCTGCGACCAGTAGACTTGCGAAAAGTCAAACAAGTCCCACATGTCGATGAAGTTTGCTGGCGGCGTGGCGGGCGAGACCCAGCCTGCGTCGCGCGCGTCGTCCATGCTTGTGCCAGTGAGCGGCAGTGCGACGTAGAACACGAGCGGGAGGCCGAGGATACAGGCTGGGAGCGCAAACGAGCTCTCGCAGCGCTGCGACACAAGGAGCAAGAGGAGTCCGCCGAGGAGTCCTGGAAGGCTCAAGATGATCATGTCGACGTCTGCGATCTGACGGAGCGACGTGAAGTCGTTGATCACGAGCCCAGTGCTGAGCGACAGCCCAGCGTAGAGGCAGAAGAGCCCAATGTACGCGAGGTAGCCGCCGACAACTGGCATCGGCAAGTACGACACGAGGCCAGCGAGCTTGAAGCGCCCGAGGAGCACGAGACACACGCCGAGCGCAGCAGTCGCAATGCCGATCGTGACAACGACAGTCGTGACCTTTGCTTCGAGCGGCACGCTCTCGCCCAGTGACGTGCAGATCGACGTCGCGATCGCGCTCAAGAAGATCAACCCGGCGTCTTGGACCTGCCCAATCGCAAATGGGAGCGAGCTCAATGCTGTGAACATCACTTGGTGCACGACGCTCGAGAACATCACGAGCTTCGAGAGCGACGGCATGAACGAGGCAAAGTCCGGGTGGCTGAAGATGATCGCTGCGTAGCCGTACATGCACGGGATCGTCAGGATCGAGTTGATCACGCCGTAGAGCAGTGCGTTTGTAAAGTTCTCGACGTCAAATGCCTTGCGCTGCTGCTTGCGGTCCAATGACGAAGCGCTGGTCGGAGCACCAGACGCGCTGTGCACGAGCACGTGAAGACGGTCGCGACTGTTGCTGCGCGTCGGCAGCAATGGCGCTGCGTCGTCGTGGTAGCTCCGACGGCGCGCGCTCGGGGCACGCGGTGTGTTGCTCAAGCGCGTGCGCGACGCGCCAGAGACTGCAGGCGACAGCATCTCCGACTGACTGACTGGAGACACCAACGGTGTCGGAGCGCGAGCAAGCGAGCGGATGTGGAAGTGCACGCTGCGAGCGAGGATCCGTCGTCGTCGCCGCCGTCCGACTGGAGCGTGTCTGTGAACCGCACGAGCGCTCGAGCGTAGACAGTCAAGAAAGCCGGAGGTCCACACGCGCGCTCTCTCTTCGCGTTGTCTCTTGCTCGATTGATGATCTCTTGGCCACGCACGTCTTCAAATCACGGCGGAGACTCTCGGCTAGTGTTGTAATATTTCTAGACTTTCCAATAGCATACAATTGAACTGGACTTGATTGAAGTATGCTCTGAAGAGCCTACACTTGCGCATACCTTTTCGATTGCGCAAATTTCTCATTAATCACGACTCAGTCTCACGTTTCGTTCGAATTTCAAAATCAGATCGACGAAAGAAGCGGTTGCTGGGCATGACGACTGCTTCAGTGTCCACTCGAACGCAACAATGTCGCCTCCTACAACTACTGCACCTGCTGCTGCTGCGCACTCAGCGCCCTACACTTGACTGCATGGCGCGCAGTTGCTGCTGCAGCGTCGTGCGGAACCGCGTGATCGCGCGCTGGTCCGTCTTGCTGTTGATCTCGTCGCGCGTCTGGCCCTGCCCGCACTT
This sequence comes from Globisporangium parvum, assembly GCA_023333885.1. NCBI lineage: Eukaryota > Oomycota > Peronosporomycetes > Pythiales > Pythiaceae > Globisporangium > Globisporangium parvum. The sequence continues at coordinate 98,193 of JAASFT010000002.1, forward strand.
GTCGGCGTACAACAGACACGCGACGCCGCAGTCAAAGCCGCTCACTTGCTGCCGCGTCGTGATTGCGCTCACAGCGTTCGCAATCCAGCGCGAGTGCTGCGGGTAGCACACTTCGAGCCACTCGACGACGCTGCGCGGCACAGCGCGGTACGACAGGCCAGTCCGCGACGCCAGTCGGCTGGAGGACGTCGTCACAGAGCCGCAGCGAGAGAACACAGTGTGAGCCACACGATCCATCCACACGCCGCACGCGAGGACGTACCCCATGGGCTCAAAGAGCTGGAGCTCTGGCTCCGGGACGAGCTGCACGCGGAATAAGTTCCAGTGGATGAGTCCGCTGTTGACAGCAAAGAGGATCGGCCGGTCGCTCGCGTAGTCGATCAGCCGTCCGAGCACGTCGCGCACGATAAAGTCGCGCGGTGTCGGCTTCTGGACGCGACTGCCACGGCGGTGCGGCTGCTGCGAGTGGTCGTCGTCGTCGTCGTGCTGACTGCGGCTGCGGCTCTCTAGGAAGCAATGGAAGAAGTCGGTCGGGAGGAAGTGGACTGTCGGGTACTGCGTCGCGAGGCGCCAGAGGAGCAAGTCCATGAGCGTGCTCGTGAGCCAGCTCGTCTCGTCGATTCGGTCGTCTTCGCTACTGAGTGCGGACTGGAGCAAACAGAACTGCATACGCTTGCGCTCTTCGCTGCCGACGGATACGCGCCGACACTTGGCGTCTCGTGCTGCGCGTGTCACAGTCGTTGGCACTACCGCACTGCGAGAGGAGCCATTGCACATACGCGATGTTAGCCATGCATTCGTCTCTTTCCCATCGCACTATCGACACTTGTCGCGACGCAACGCATGCACGCTATGGACCTTGGGACTTTGATGGGCTTGCGTCGGATGCGGGCGGGTGTTGGTGTTGGCGGTGCGACTGCATTGTCGATCGCCTGCGCTGCTGCTGCTGCAGGTTGGTCGTGAGCGCTCGCTATTGCAGCCTTGAGCTGCGGTCGGAGTTGCAGGTGTGGTGCACTGGAAAGTGTCGCGACGCGACGACTCCTCCGCACAACGTCTGACGTGGTGGAGGATGTCGGAAAACGTGGGTTGAGCGTGTCGACACTTGTCGGAGAAGCCGACGACAACGATGGCGATGCGGATCGCGTGCGAGCTCGTGCGCGCATGCGAGTGCGTGGTGGCGGCGGTGGCGATGGAACGGACGTCGAGGGCGTTGGCAGAGTGCGCAGGAGCGCGCGCGTGCGGAGCTGCATGGTGCTCAAGCCGCGTTCTCGCTTGCGAGCGCTCGTCGCGTGAGTTGCGTCGTCAACAGTGCAACGAGTCGCGGCAAAAAAGACGATGCGGCAAAATCTAGTTTGCATATCTAGCCCCTTACTTTGCGCAAGTGAATTGCGTTTCTGGTAGAATTGTGCCAGCAAAACAGCGAATCGTGAATGAGACAATTGCAGCACTAGTCAAGATGTTTATGAAATACGGTTCTTGACCTACTTCATGCTGCATATTTCAAATGGTGATCTCTTGTCACACAAATCATGATACAGATGTTTGCGAGAGCATACAGTACTTCCTCCAACTTTACTCGGTTTGGTTGAGACGCCTGCGAATGTATTTGAAGAGGTAGTACAGTAACAATTGTAAAAAATGCGCTAATCGCTGGAAAAGTACGCACTCATTTGAGTGGCAAGGGGTCAAGGGTTGCCACACGAGCGAACGCTGCGAGGCAGAGGACGACGCTCGCAACTCACTCACCTGCTGCAGCTGCACGCGAGCCCTTCGACTCCCGCCCGCCCGCCTGCTGCACTTCCGGTTCTGCGGCGCTTGAACACGCAGTCGCCTCTGCACGCTCCTCGCATCCCAGACCAGCTCTCGCTCCATCACTGCTGCGATACCCATGGCGAGCGCCACCGAGACCACGCACGCTGCTGCGTCTGCGACGTTGACAACCGGCGCTGGCGGCGCTGATGCGATGCACGAGCAGCAGCAGCAGCTCAAGAAGCGCGTGCGCCACCGCTCGATCACGGACGGCAAGTCCATGTACTTTGGCAAGTACGTCTCGCAAGAGGGCTCGGAGAAGCTCTTGACGTACCAGTACCACGGCTCGGACAACTCGCTCATCTACAAGCACGTGCTCACGCCAATGAACGACTTCCTCGTCGAGTTCCTCCCGCTCTGGCTCGCACCGAACCTCGTACGTCCTTGCGCTGGCACTCCGGCACCTGCTTGTGCGCGTGTGCAAAGGCTTGCGGCATCGCGTCTACTCCTTCTCACGCCCTCGCCCTCGCTCTTGCTGCATGTGACGATTAGATCACGTTGATCGGTCTGCTCCTCGTCGGCTGCTCGCACTTGCTCTTTGCGATCTACTGTCCGTTCCTAGACGGCGATGCGCCAGCGTGGCTCTTTGTCGTCGCTGCAGCTGCGCTCTTTGCGTACCAGGTACGCGCTTGTGCCTCCTTGTTCTCGCTAGGTCGTGGATCCATCGCAAGCACGCGCGAGTTGACCTCTTGCTCGCTAACTGATCGTCCATGCTATTGCGCAGACACTCGACAACTTGGATGGCAAGCAAGCGCGCCGCACGGGCAGCTCGTCGCCACTTGGGCTGCTCTTTGACCACGGCTGCGATGCGCTAAACGTCTCGGTCGGAACGATGACGATGGCGTGTGTGCTGCAGCTCGGTGCGACGTGGAAGATGCTTGCGTTCGCATGGAGCGCGCACGTCGTGTTCATCTGCGCGACGTGGGAAGAGTACTACTCTGGTTCGCTCCAGCTCCCGCTCATCAACGGACCAACGGAAGGCATCCTCATTGGCATCTCGCTCAAGCTCTTCACTGCCGTCGTCGGCACGCAGTTCTGGACGCAGGAGGTCGTCCCAGGCGTCCAGGCGAACACGATCTTTGTGATCGTCACGGCCATCAGCTCGTTCTTCACGATCCTCGTCAAGTACGTCTCTCTCGCTCTCGCGCGCGCTTCCAGGGCTCTCTGGTTGCTTGGCTTGCCATCGGATGCACAAGCTCACAAACTCGTCTCTCTCTCACTCTCTCGTCTTTGTCTTGTGCTAGCTTTGTGAACGTCCTCCACGCCGTGCGCGTGCGCCACGACTCGCTCATTGTCGCTGTCACGCGCCTCGTGCCGTTCGTGATCGTGAACGTCCTCGGCGTGCTCTGGGCGACGTTCTCGCCGTCCAACATCTTTGCGCAGTACCCGCGCATGTTCCTCTGGATGGCCGGACTCATCAACAGCAAGCTCGTGGTGCGTCACCCTGTGCGCTATGGCTCTCGGTCGGCTGGCTCCTAGTCTTGACCGTTGAACTCACCGTCTTCACCTCCTGCGTCGCAGCTCCACCTCATGCTCGCGCACCTCTGCGGTGAAGAGTACCACCCGTTCCGCAAGACGCTCGTGCCGATCTTCTACGTCGCGGCGCACTGCGGCTTCAGTATGCTCGAAGGCATCTACGACGCGATCAACGAGGGGCTGCTCGTGAAAGAGTTCTTCTTCCTCTCGCTCACGGCGTACATCCACATCGTGATCACCGTCGTGTGGGAAGTCAAGAACGTCCTCGACATTGGGGTCTTTACGACCTCCAAGCAGCAGCGCCGAGCGGCAGCAACCAAGTCCTCTTAGGTGGTGCTACCATCATGGATCGCACAGACTCGGACGTAGCCAGCTGAGCGCCAAGGTCGCGTACATGCTTCGCCAGTCGTCTGTCTCTCTCTTGTCTATTGCGCTCCTCACGCACCAATACACAAGATGCTCGGCTCATCGTCTCTCTCGCTGTCTACGCCGAGGACTTTGATGGGGCTACGACGAGTCTCTCACTGCCTCACACGACGTTGCCCGCGACGATGGACGCAAACATGAGCGCGCCGAACCACTTGTTCGAGCCAAAGCGCTGCTGCAAGTTGACGGGATCGTCGAGCTTCGCAGTGTTCACTTGCCACGCGAGGTGGCCAGCGCCGCCGAGCAAGCCTGCGTAGAACGGCCAGTCGAGCCCTGCAGCGTAGCCAGCAGCGCCAAAGCCAGCGATCGCAGCAGCCGAGAACGTGTTCAGGATCGGCGTGGTCTTGTCGCCAAAGAGCAGCGCCGTCGAGCGCACGCCGATCTGCGCGTCGTCAGTCTTGTCTTGGTGTGCATACAGTGTGTCGTACACGATCGTCCACGCAATGCCGCCGGCGTAGAGCGGGAGCACGACTGGCCACGCACACTCGCCGTGGACAGCGGCATAGCCAAGGAGCGCGCCGTAGTTGAACGTGAGACCGAGGAACGCCTGCGGCCAGTACGTCACGCGCTTCATGAGCGGGTACGCGCCAACGAGTGCGAGCGACGACGCGCCCATCGCAATGCTGTACCAGTTGAGCTGGAGCAAGATCCCAAGCCCAGCTGTGAGCTGCGCCGCGAGGAAGCCCCACGCCTGGGGGTACGTGAGCGCACCGGATGCCAGCGGCCGCTTGTTCGTGCGCTCGACCTGCTTGTCAAAGTCTTTGTCCCACATGTCGTTGATCGTACAGCCAGCGCTGCGCATGATGAACGCGCCAGTGCCAAAGAGCGCAAGGAGGCTGAGGTCGGGGAGCTGACCGGCCGGTGCCGCGAGTGAGATGCTCCAGAAGCACGGCCAGAGCAGCATGTACGTGCCTGCAGCGTAGAGTGAACGACAAGGGTGAGTGACTACTTGGTGCTTGCACGCGAGCGTAGGGCGGCTGTACCTGCTGGGCGGTTGATGCGCGAGAGCTGGATGTACGGCACCATCCATTGCGGACAGTGGCGCTCTGCCCACGTGTCCTTCTCGAGCTTGAACGAGTCTGGACACTGGTTATCGTCATTGCCGCCTTGAGCGAGTGACGGAATAGGCGGTGGCGGTGACACATCCGCTGTTGTCTTGCGGTCGGTCGTCGCACTGCTCGTGAACCCCAGTCGTTGGTGGTGGTGGTGGTGGTGCTGCTGCTGGAAGTCTGCGAATGGCACGACAGCATTTGACACTGTTCGCCGCGTCACGAGCGGCGAGCAGCGGAAACTCGAGAGCGCGCGCGTTGGAGGCACGCGTGCCGATCCGCTGAGCCACTGAAGCGACCGCGCCGAGTGCTGCGTGCGCTGCAACAGCGTTGCTGTGCGCACAGCACCAACGCGCAGGTGCCGCAGCGCCACACACGCGCTCGCCATGTTGTTGTTGTTGTTGTTCGAGCTTGTGTGTGAAATGCCAATCACGTTGTGATGGAGGTTTCCCTGCGTATTGTATTTTAAAGAGGGTTTGGCAGATTGCACGGTCACTTGGATTTTGTATGTCCATTTTTTGGCGATCAACGTGACAAATGGAGTTTACAAGATGATCGAGCTGATCGAGATGGAGCTCCAGGTGGTGGCGGCGCTCGAGCCGCTGGGCACATGTGCGTCGGACACGAGGCGCTCGCACTTGCAGCACGAGCAAACCGACTGCTTGTGGTGACGCTACTTCTCGCAGCGATCGTGCCCAAGTGTTCAAGCACTGCTGCTGCTGGATCGGCAACGCTCGAATGCACTAGAGCGTCCCACAAGCAAGACAAAGCATGCGATGCAAGCATCGTCACTGCGCGCGAGAGAGCTCTTTACGAGCGACGAGCTCTAGCGCTGCACCTCGGTGCGCACCGAAGCCATTGCGCGAGTGCCGCAGCAGTGGTCAAGTACGGTCATCGCGTCACTCATTAGCGCTGTCTCGTCACTCGAGTTGTTGCGGACTCTGGGACGCGCCGCCGGCCAGCATTGAGAGTCATTTCGCGACAGCCCGCGCGGCGAGAGGATCTCTCTCCCTGTTTCTCGCAGTCAATCGCCCGCTCGCGTACGAGTGCGGGCTCGAGCGCAAGAGTCGACGGAGCAGCAGCAAGTCCATCAAGAGCGAGACCGACCGAGTGAACGCTCGGACCCTGTCCGCACGCGTCTGGGAAAAGCAGCAGCACATATGGACTGGAGTTTGAAACACTCGGCACCGCACCACCAGCAGCTCCGACTCGTGCAGCAGCAGCAGCAGCAGCAGCACGAGCGCGAGTACGAGCAGCGAGAGCGCGTGCGGCGTCACCCGCTCGACTCGCGCTATACTCTATCGACTGGTGCGACCAGTAGCAGCACGAGCGGCCACGACAGCGACGAGCTCTGCAAGCACGAAGACACGGACGATGCCGTGCTGCCGCCGTCGCTGCTGCTGAGTCGCTCGAACAGCCTCAGTGGTGTCTACTTCCCAGACCGGTTCTCTGCCGACCCTGGGTACGCAGTCGTCGCTGCAGCGTCTGGCAGTGGTGGGCAGACGCACGCGGCGTCCTATGCGAGCCCTAGTGCTGGCAGCACGCTCCATTCACACGACCCGCCGTCGTTTGGCCTTTGTGCTAGCGCTGCGATCGACCAGTTGTGCAGCAGCAGCGCGTCGCTCAGCAGTCTCCACTCGCTCGACCTGCAGCACTTTGACGAGACAGCGAGCGTCGATCTGCAGCAGCTCTTCCCACCGGCACCAGCGACTGGGCCTGCTGCGAGTGCTCTTGGTCCAATGACCAACAGTGTGCAGCAGCAGCTAGTGCATCCAGGAGGCATGAGCTACTACGCGAGTCCAGTGAATGCGCCGTCGACCGACTACTTTGCAGAAGGTACGGACGCTCACGTGTGTGGCGTGGCTGTCCTAAGGCTCGTCACCGACGACTGGCGCTCACACGTTCTGCCTCTTGTCCTTGCTCTCTCCGTGTCGACAGGCTTCCCATCCTACCACTCAGACGCAGCGCCGCCGCTCTCGTTCATGACGCTCACTGGTTCGCAGCAGCAGCAACAGCAGCACCACCACCACCAACAGCAACACCAGCTACAGCACAACGCGAGCATGTTTGACGACCGCGAGGAGCTCAGCACAGTGCCGGAGATGCAGGAAGTCTCGAGTCTCTTTAGCAATGCGCCGATGATGATGACGCCGCCGACTTCGATCATGTCGTCGCGGTCGTCGATCGTCTCGCCGGTGCACGCGCTCCCGCCGTCGCGCTCAAGCGCCGTCGGTGCAGCGCTCTTGCACGAGAGCAGCAGCGACGACGGCAGCAGCGGCGTGTCGGTCGCTGCGAGTCCCAAGTTCTCGCCCGATCGCCGGAAGCTCTGCTGCATTGAGGGCTGCAAGAGCCAAGCGCGCGCGTTCAACCGGTGCAAGCGCCACGGCGGCTCGAAGCGCTGCTCGAGCCCAGGCTGCACAAAGAGCGTCCAGAGCCGCGGGCTGTGCATCCGCCACGGCGGCGGCTCGCGCTGCCAAGAGAGCGGCTGTGTGCGTGCTGCACAGAGCCATGGTCGGTGCAAGATGCACGGCGGTGGGCGACCGTGCATTGTTGCGGACTGCGAGAAGAAAGCGCACCTGAAGCGGCTGTGTCGGAAGCACGGCGGTGGCGCGAAGTGCAGCTTGCCGGGCTGCGATAAGTGGGCACAGCGCCAAGGCATGTGCATGACGCACTCCAAGCACATTTTTGCAAGCGGCAAGAGTACCAGCAATGGCAGCGCCGAGGCGGCTGCTGTCGCTACGGCAGCAGCAACGGCCCAGTCGCTCGCGAATGCGCGCGCGCTGCCCGAGCTGCCGCAGCTCTGAGCGAGAGCAGCTCGCCATTGCCAGACATCTACGACGAGCGCAGACACACAACGGTCGTGGGGAGTTTGAGCGTGTGCGTGTCATTTTTGCTTGAGTTTGCCTTTTGAATTATAATCGTATTTTCGCTTCCATCCTTACAATCAGCAAGATCCATGTGCGAATCAACGCTCGCATTCTGTTGTTGCACGGGGCAAAAAGCGCGGGTCTGAACGGTTTACCCGCGAAACCCAAATTTTACCCGCGAACTCGGTTTGATTGCCATCGGCAGTACGAACATCGGAGGCACAGCAAGCGTAAGCGAGGTCCAAATGATCCATGCAAGTCGTTAATCCGAGGGATTCCGTACATTTTGAATCAAACGTTTGCGCCGCACTTGATCAATGTATCGCGTCATACAATGCGCAAATCGACCAGCTCGACCTCAAAGCAACCACCTCTCCTCACATCGATTGATCGATCTCACCAGCGACGACGAGCGAGCGAGCGCACGAACGGCGTCGTTGCGCCTGCGAATCGCGCACTTCATCCAGCGTGTCCGCGCGCAGTATCAATCACATTCGCAAGAGCAAGAGGCGCGATTCGCAGTGAAGGCGGACAGCAACATGATGGAGTACTTGCGCCACGACGCCGAGACGTTCCGCGTCGCTGAAGAGCTCATGATGCTCAGCACCTGTGCTGTGACTGCGACCGTCGTGGGCTCGGCTGTATCCAATCACACCAGCAGCAACAGCAGCAGCAGCAGTAACTACCATACCTACACAGACGAGCTCGGTGACGACGGCATCGCTGAACCGTTTGAGCAGGTTTGTCACTGTGTGCATGCGTGCGCTCGAAGCTGTTCGTCCGAGTCAAAGAGTGCTAACAGACGTGTTGCTCATGCACAGACGCCGGTCGCAAGCCCCGTCAAGAGCGCGCAGCAGCAATGCCAGCCAGCGACAGAGACTCGGTACGTGCGCGTGTGTGGTGGCGATGCCCCTGCATGGTCGAGCCATCCTCTCACTGTCCGTGTGCGTGTGCGAATGATCTTCTGCTCCACTAGCAAGCGACACAAGTCGGCAGTGCACATCGTCGTTGGCCCTGTACACGTACGTCCAGACTCTGCTGAGCTCCTCGCCACTGCCATCTGACTGCTCCACTCATCTGTGCGTGTGTGCACCAGCACTCGATCAAACAGACCAAGAGCAGCACTAAGAGCACTCCAGGCACTAGACACCGCTCCAAGCAGCTTGCACGGCCATCACCGTCGTCTGCTGCTTTGACCATCTCGCCTCCAGCAACGCCAGAGGTGCGGATGCTCTTATAGCCGCGGACATCGCTTGCTGCTTCTGTGCAAGCGCTGGCTAACAGGCATGTGCGACCTGTAGAGTATGCTCAACTCGCGCAGCGACGTGTCTCCGTCACAGCTGCTGCGAGAACACCGGTCGCGCCTCCGCAAAGTTCGCCAACGGTGCGGCGCTTGCGTCCTTCGTGTCAATGAGCACTGTGACTTGATCTTGCTTGCGAGCCATGCCAAGTCGAGCACACGAGTGACTGACCAAGTGGTTGTGTGTGTGCACTGTAGACTGAAAGTCCACGAGCGGCAGCGGAGCCGCGCGTTTGTCGAACGCTTTTGCGTCCAAGGCGTTCCGCTCGTGCAGCATCTTGCGTCACTCCAGCCATCGAGGTGAGTGCGCGTCACAGCCGCGTCAATGATACGTGCGCGGGCTTGCGTGACTGGGAAGTAAGCGCAGTGCAAAGAGAGTATGCGATGTAAGCGAGAGGAACGAACTAGCACGATTGAAACGAAGTCCAACCTTGCACCGGGTGGGCACGTTGCAAGGATCACTTTACGGATTGACATGCTCTCGCGGCTGATCTTGCTGCGGTCGACAAAGTGGAGCTGGTCGCGACAAGCCAAAGAGCGAGCGCACGTCGAGTCTCGGTCCCACGTCTTATGGCAGTGACTGCAGTGCAGCACGTCGGTCCGCTCGCAGACACTGTCGTCGTTGTTCAGCAGTGGGAACGTTGGAAAGGCAGTGTCCGCACTGAAAGGACACACGCTTGTCAGCTGTGTCGTCACATTTTGATTCAAAAATATTCGTGGAAACTAGTGTGGAAATACAAACATGTCAAAGTTTGGATGTGGGCAGGCAATCTATGTGGCCCACTCGACTGTATTCAGTCTGAAATATCAGATTTATAGCCTCCGTCTAGTACCGCCGCTCTTGTAATACCGACGAGTCGATTGACGATTGAATCGATTCTCGCTTAAAATACTCGCGTAAACAATTGACAATGGCGCGAAACGATCTGGGTTGACAATGCCGTTTTTGAGCAAGTGTGGATGCCGACGACGAGGCGCGAGTGCAATCGGCGATGCGAGGTAAATTTGGCGTCCCAACCGTCCGAACCGACGATGGGCATGTCTCCTGGTTGGTCGTATCGAGTGTGACAGTGAGAAGTTTCGAGGTCGTCCGAGAACCAAGTTTAAATCGGTCGTGCATGTCGCGCCACTCTTCTAAATATTCGACTGGACGCACTCCTCGTAAATCCGTTTGCGTAAAGAAATGCGCCAATGCGTCTAGAAATTGCGACACCTGCACTCTGTAAACCCGAAATATCCTAAATCGATGCCAGACACACCTTGATTTGCGCGAATGTGTTGTGGCGAGATCGGATTTAGCTCGGCGTATGGACCTGTTAACGCCGCTATGCGGATTTAGACGACAGCCGCCGTCCGCTCAAGACCGAGTATTCTCACACGCTCCAAGTCTTAACAAGCCGAGAACAGAGCAGAGCAGAGCAGGAAGCAACCGAGCGACCTCTTGACGAGCAGCACGCGCACAGGCGATCGAGCGAGAGAACACAGCGAACAGCAAACGCGAGCGAGAGTGCGAGAGCATTCTTCGACACGAACGACCACCACGACGTCTGTGGCAGCACCAGCAGCAGTCCCCGCGACAGCAGCAGCAGCAGCAGGGCTGGCGGTGGCGGTGGCGGCGGCAGACGACAGCGGCGCCGGCGCCGGCGGCTTCCGCTTTGACGCAGACGCGTCGTATCTACAGCTCTTTGGGGGCGAAGGCGAGTGGCTCTGGGGCGGCGCAGCATCACCCCCGCCTCCCCTTCCTCCACAGCAACACCCACAGGTCCAGACGCAGACGCAGGTCCAGACACAGGCACAGACCAACAAGCGCAAGCGGCAGGCGAGTCGACCGAGCGACTCGAACGAGCAGGTCCTGAGCAGCAGTGGCGCGCCGCCTGCCATGGGCAACAACTACGACCGCGGCACACCGTGGCGCACGCTCCAGGAGCAGCAGCAGCAGTTCCACGCCATGCGCGCGCACGCAGCGCCGCTCCCCCACAACAGCCACGTCACAGGCATGAACAACAGCAGCAGCAGCAGCGGCTACTATCCAGCGCAGCTCAGTGACCTCGAGCGGCGGCAGCAGCAGCAGCTCTCGAGCAGCGCCATGTACAGCAGCAGCGGTCCGGGTGGCAGCACTGCTGCGACCAACAGTGCGTACTACCACCAGCCAGGCGAGTCGCCGTCTGTTGGCAAGCGACCGCGCTTGAGCAGCACAACAAGCAGCAGTGGCGGCAGCAGCAGCTACGAGCGCAGCTCACCAGTTGTGACGTCAGCGTCGATGACCGAGAGCTACTTGCGTCCGATCGACGCACCGATGAGCAGCATGTACGCGAGCTACGCGCCGCACATGAGCAGTCAGCCGTCGCCACTGACGCTCCAGAGCCACGGAGCAGCAGCGTCGAGTGCGTACGAGCGCGAGAACCCATTGCCCGACTTCAGTAGCGACTGGTTCCTCAGCAGCAGTAGTCGCATGTCGCCAGTGCTCGGCGCGCTCTCGAGCCACAGCAGCAGCGCCACCAACAACAACAATGGCGACAGCAGCAGCACGCACCACCACGCTCACTCGAGCCACCCAGGCAGCAGCAGCAGCCACAGCAACCAGCCGCTCGACCTGGGATCGACTGGTCCGAACCGACCGAGTCGTAGCAGCGGGTACGCTGGACTCAGTCTCGGGTCGCCGGCTGGGACATCGCCGATGTTTGGCGTGGACTTGATCCCGGACTACGAGTCGAGCTTCTACTCGCTCTGGAACGGACCCGGCGCTGCGAGCCTCTTGGCGTACGACACAGACGTCGACCAGCGGGCACCGCACCCACCGTCGCAGCAGTCGATGAACCAGGCGAGCAGCAGTGCCGGTGGCGGTGGCACGACGCCAACGTCGCACATGTATATGCCCGACGACGAGCTCCGGATCGAGTACCCGCAGCTCGGTGAGCTGAACCAGGGCGACTTGGAGTACCTGTACGGACCGATTGAGAGTGCGAGCCACACGCCAACGACGCCACTTGGGACAACTGCGTCGGACTTTCTCGTGAAGACTGATCCAGGAGGAAGCGCCGTCACGCCGCCGCCGACGGCAGACACTCGGATAGAGCGTCCAGCTGCGCCGAACCAGCGCAAGCGCAAGATCCAGAGCAGCGGTGCGCGCGCGCCAGTCGCAGCAGCATCAGGTTCGAGCAAACCGAGCGCCGCGCGTCCAACTGCTGGGACGACAAGCGGTACACCCGTGCGCGCGTACGCTGACAAGACGTTCAGCGACAGCAGTGCGACTGGCGCGAGCGCAAGCGGCTTTCGCAGCCTTGCGCGGAATGCGAGCGTTGAGACGCGCCGTCCACCGCCGCTGCAGCACCAACAGTCGGACGCGTCGCTCCAGTTCCACCAACCGGCTCCGTCAACGCGTTCCGCTGGCGCGAGTCCGTCAGTGCACATGCAGCAGGTCGCTGGCGGACTGCGTACGCCGCGTCACGTGTCGCCAGCGCAGAGCGCTCTGTCCCCAGCCGCTGCTGCTGCTGGAACGACGACGGAGCTCGACCTCGATGACGACAGCCTGAGCACTGGCGTCCCAACAAAGAAGACGCGGAGTCGGCAGTGCGACTACCCAGGCTGTCTCAACCGCGCGCGGTCGCACCAAAAGTGCAAGAAGCACGGCGGCGCGCACCAGTGCGTCTTTGAAGGCTGCACGAAGAACAGCCAGAGCCGCGGCCTGTGCATTGCGCACGGCGGTGGCTCGCGCTGCAAAGTCGAAGGGTGCGTGCGCGCGTCGCAGTCGAAAGGTCTGTGCAAGTCGCACGGCGGCGGCGAGTTCTGCGCCGTCGACGGCTGCCGCAAGAAGGCGCATCTCAAGCATCTGTGCCGGAACCACGGCGGCGGCGTGCGGTGCAAGAACCCCAAGTGCGCCAAATGGGCTCAGCGCAAGGGCTGGTGCATGGCGCACGCCAAGGAAGTCCTCGATACATAGCGCACGTCGTTGCTCCGCGAGTGAGCACCATGCGACCGAGCCAAGCGCAGCGTCGAGCCCCCAGCGACAGTAGCACCGTAGCAGCACTATCTACTCCTTCCCCCCATCCATCCATTATCCTAATCTAACCCCACTTCACACATCGCAGAGACTGCAGCACGTCCCGAGTCGGAGACCGCTCACAGACACTGTCGTCCTCGGTCGGCATCCGGAACGCCACTGGCTTGCGCTTGCGAAGGCACCACGAGTCGCGCCGCGCTGCTCGCTTCTGTCCATGCGTCTGTCGCGGAGCAAGTGCTGACGATGGCGCATCGAGACGAGTCGTAGCTCCAGTCGACCTGCTTGGATACCCAACGTCACTGAACGCCCCAGAGCGATCACCAGTGGCAGGACATGCGCGAGACCGCGAGACGAACGGAGCGAACGCAAGATGTGAACCATGAGATCGATCCGCCTTTCATTATAAGTACAAGTGTCTGCACCGCAAAGGCAGCTCGTTCAAACCGGCTGGCGAGACTCGGAAGACGCATAAGCACGCACGCAAGCGCCTCTTGGGGCGTCTACAAAGTCTATGGGGGAGCGCGAGGCACTTACCACGCGCTGTTGTCGTCGCTGTAGCCGCCACGCGGCGCCGACGAACCGCGGCTCGGAGCACCGCCGCCGAAGCCACCACCGCCGTAGCCGCCGCTTGGCGCACCGTAGCCGCTCGCAGCGCGCGATGGCGGCGGACCACGCTCGTCGCGACGGAAGTCGCGCGCGCCGAAGCGCGAGCCGCCACGGCCACCGCCACGGCCACCACCGCGGCCGCCGCCGCCACGGAAACCGCTGTTCGCCATCTGGTCGAGCCACGCTGGGCATTCCTGACCGTTCTCGACGAGCAGCTCGTACATCTCGCGCGCAATGTTGCGGTTCTTGTCGTTCATCATCGACAGCGCGTTACCGACGTTGCCGACACGGCCAGTACGACCGATGCGGTGCACGTAGTCGTCAATGTTGTTCGGCAAGTCGTAGTTGATCACCTGCGTCACGCCGTTGATGTCGAGACCACGCGCTGCAACGTCCGTGGCAACGAGCACTGGCGTGCGGCCAGTACGGAAGCTCGCAAGCGCAGCCTCACGCTCGCGCTGCGTGCGGTCGCCGTGGATCGACGTCGCGGGGAAGCCTTCGCGGCAGAGCAGGTCTTCCAAGAAGTCTGCGTTGCGCTTTGTCTCGACAAACACGAGGATGAGACCGTCCTGGACCTGGTTCAGGAAGCGGATGAGGTAGTCCTCCTTGTCGTACTGCTCGATGTACTCGACCGTCTGCTTCACGTCCTTCGACGCCGAACCGACACGGCCGACCGTCAAGAAGATGTAGTCCTGCAGGAAGTCCGACGCAAGACGCTGGATCTCACGCGGGAACGTCGCACTGAACATGAACGTCTGGCGCTCACGCGGCATGTCCTCCTGCTCGACGATGCGGCGGATCTGCGGCTCGAAACCCATGTCAAGCATGCGGTCAGCTTCGTCGAGAATCAAGAAGCGGATCGCCGCGAGCGAGATGCGGCCACGCTCCATCAAGTCGACGAGACGACCTGGCGTCGCAACGAGCAAGTCGCAACCGCGCTCGAGCTGGCGCAGCTGGTTGCCGACTTCGGCACCGCCGTACACGACGACTGGCGCAATACCCGTGCAGTAGCAGAACTTCTTCGCTTCGTCGTAGATCTGCGACGCGAGCTCACGCGTTGGCGCAAGCACGAGCGCCGACGGGTAGATGCGGCGCGAGCGGCCCGAGCCCGACTCTGGCATCTGGCGCGCGCCTTCACGGAGCATCGCCGCGAGCGTCGGGAACAGGAAACCACCAGTCTTGCCCGAACCCGTCTGCGCACACGCCATCATGTCACGGCCAGCGAGACCGATCGGGATCGAGTACTTCTGCACTGGCGTCGGCTTCGAGTACTTGCACAGGTTCAGGTTGCGCACGACCTCAGGGCCGAGCTCCGCCTCGCTGAACTCAAACACTGGGTCCGGGACGTTCTCACCGCTCGTCTCGACTGGGATGTCGTCGTACTTGTCAAAGTTGATGCCCGACGACACCGCGTCGCCAAACAGCTCGTGCTCGAGGCGCTCGTTCGGGCGCGTGTCGCCGTGGTAGCCGAGCTCGTTCACACGGAGACCACCGCCACCGCCGTAGCCGCCGCGGCTGCCACCACCGTAGCCGCCACCGCCGCGGCCACCACCGTAGCCGCGGTCACCGCCGTAGCCACCACGGTCACCACCGTAGCCACCACGGTCGCCGCCGTAGCCGCCACGGTCGCCGCGGTCGCGCGACTCGAATGCGGCCCAGCGCGAGTTCTCCTGCGGGCGGTACGACTCACGCTCGCGCGAGCCGCCGCGCGGTGCGCCACGGTCACCGCCGTAGCCACCGCGAGGGGCGCCGCCGTCACGTGGCGCGTCGCCACCGCCACGGTTTCTCATGTGAGGTGGCACATACGAGCTTCTTCCTGCAGATGGCACCAAACACAAACAAGCACGTGTTGAGTGAGCGACCACTGAGACGAGTCGGCGTCGATCACACCCGAGCACAAGAGCAATCGGTGCGCTCATGTGCGCGCGCACATGGCAATTGCAACGGACTGCGGTGGCGCCACTCATGTGACATGCCTAGCCCCGAGCTGCAGCCAGGTGGAGGCGAGTGCTTGACCGGACGGTCCCACATCGCTCTCGACTGGCTGCGAACTCGGTGCACACGCGACTCGAGCAGGCGCCGCGCGCAGTCGACAGCACGCGCAATCATGCAGCGTATACTGCTCTAGACACATGCGCACATGTCCGCAGACAGACAAACAGCACACGTCGACGCACCTCCTTCCATAAAGCTTGCTGGGTTGGGTGTTCTTGTTGCGTTCGGTTGTTGTTGTTTGTTGTTGTGAGGGAAGCCGAGCACTGAGGGAAAACCCAGCGACTATCACTCTGTGCTTCCAATACAGCGCTCTCGTTTCACGCAGCGAAAACTATGCTGGTGGTTGCGTAGTTTACGGTTCGCACGACCAAGGGCTAGGGCAGCACGATCGCTGCGACATGCACGCACTTGGCAACTGTAAGGAAGCGAAAGTGGCGTGTGGGACCGCTCGCGAACGAATCCGTCATTTATCGCACCAGCGAGAGGGGGCGAGCCGCAAAACGGTGTCCACCAGTCAATTTCGAAGCGACCATGCGCTCGCTGGATTCGCTGAAATCCGGCATTCCAGCGCATTTTCAGCGAATCCAATCGGCATCGCACTTAGTCGAGCGGACACAGCTCGCTCGCACCGCAGCGAACTGTCCAAGAGCGATCTGGCTGAAGCCATCTCGCGCTCGAGCCTAGCATGCTTGATGGACTGCTGCTGCAGCCCACTTGTCTTGACGTGCTGCTGCTCTGCACGTGGACGTGTCCTTGATGCGCTCGCTCGCTGTGTTGAGCGCTGAGTTGCTCGAGCTGCTTGTGCGGCGTGGCCAAGCGAGTCGTTCGTTCGTTCGTTCTCTTCGTGGTGCTATTTCGAGCCATCTCTCGGCAGGCTCAACCATTATCATTGCAGCACTTGGACACCTCGCTGCATCGCGAGCGATGCCGCTACTGGCCGACGACGCGCGCGTGATCAGCATCGAGACGCTCGTGCACGCGACGAAAGTCACGCTCGGCAAGCACGAGAACCACGAGCACTATCTCAAGCGACTCACCCACCTCTCGCTCAATGGCGACGCCAAGAAAGTCGTGCGCAAGATCGAGAACTTGCACCACTGCCCCAACGTGCGCGTGCTCTACCTCTACGACAACGAGATCTGCGCGATTGAGAGTCTCGACGTCGTGCCGCAGCTGACGCACTTGTACTTGCAGCACAACCAGATCGCGCGCATTGAGAATCTCGACTGCCTTGTGCAGCTCGAGAAGTTGTATCTCGATGGGAACCGCATCGCGCGGCTCGAGGGGTTGCAGAGCTGCTTCTACCTCCAGAGCTCCATCTGTCAAACCAGCAGCTCCGTCCGGACGCAACGTTCGCGTTCGATAGTCAGTCGCTGCAAGCGCTTTCGGTGCGTCCATAGTGTTGCGCTCACGTGTCGGTGCGAGTCCTGAGACCGCCTAGCAGCGTCGAGCACTCACGAAGACGCTTGTGCTAGATATCTGCAGCGCTCCTTGCGAGCCCTCAACCTCTCAAACTGTCGTGTCCAGACGGCTGCGCCGCTCGCAATGCTCCGCAGTCTTGAACAGCTTGACTTGTCGAAGAACAGCATCAGCGACCTCGAAGACGTCTTTGCGCTGCTGAGTGCACTCTCGATGCTCACCGAGCTCGACTTGAGTCTCAACCCAGTCACGAGCATCCCAAAGTACCGCGAGAAAGCGATGACGTTCTCGTCGGCGCGACTCGGTGCGTCACTGCCGTCGCGATCGCCACCAAAAGCACTTGTGCCTCGGTCGCTCGCTCACTCACTCGCATGCCATCACAGCCCTCCTCGACAAGAAAGACGTGGACGCGAACCAGCGCCGCATGATGCAGTCGCACTTGGCGCACAAGTTCCGCAAGCGACAGCAAGCGCCTCCTGCTGCTATGTCCGAGCCCGAGCCAGCAACCGAGACGCGGCGCGCTATGAAGCACGGCGCAGCAGTGCACCAATTGCGGAGCATGCCCATGGCGTCGACGTTGACGATGCGCAATGCAAAGGCGCAAGCAGAGAAGCACGGTCTCGGCGTCGAAGGCGCGTCGTGCTCAACCGTCAGCACTGCAGTCGTTCGTACACCAAGCAGCAACAACAAGCACCACTAGCACCAGTCGCGGGCACTAACCATCCCAAAGTCGTCACGGCTGCTACTGCTGTGCCTTTGTTGGCTCTATTCGAGTTGTCCTCATGCTACTGCTGCTGCTGAACTCGGTGGTCAGTGCTTTGGCTTGAGCGCAACGAACGCTGCGACCGACGCCACTGCTGCGACAGCAGATGCCGCTGCAAGCACCACCGTGTTCGGCGCAAACGGCGTGGGCTTCTTCGTGAACTGCGGGATCGCGCGCGGCGTCTCGACAAACTCGGCAATGAGCACGGCGTTGAGCGCTGCGCCACGCAGGAGCTGGTCGCCAGACACAAACAGCTCCAGGCCGTAGTCGCCAAACACGAGGCTCTTGCGCACGCGGCCAGCTTCGATGTTGAACTTCTTCGTCGCGTTCATTGGCATGGGGTACTCGAGCCGGTCGGGGTTGTCGACAAAGTCGACACCGTCCGCTTGTGCGAGCAGCTCGCGCGCGCGCTCGATGTTCACTGGACGCGCCGTTTCGAGCGAGATCGCCTCCGAGTGCGCACGCATGATCGGAATGCGCACGGCCGTGCAGCTCACTAGGAGCTCCGGCTCGTCAAAGATCTTGCGCGTCTCCCACGTCACCTTCATCTCCTCCTTCGTGTACCCGTTCGCTTGGAACTTGTCAATGTGCGGGATCAAGTTGAACGGCAGGGGGTGCGCAAACACTTTGTTTGACACCGACTCGCCAGCGAGGTACGCCTGTGCGCCAGTGCGGAGCTCCTCCATGCCTTCGACGCCAGCGCCACTCGCAGCTTGGTACGTCGAGACAATCGCTTTCTTGATCTGGAACTCGCAGTGGAGCGGCCAGAGCGCCATGACTGCGACTGCAGTCGTGCAGTTGGGGTTCGCAATGAGCTTGGGCGCTGGCTTGTCGTCCTTCGCGAGCAAGACATTGCCGTTGATCTCGGGGATCACGAGCGGGATCTCCGGGTGGTACCGGAACGCCGACGAGTTGTCAATCACGACAGGTCCATTCGGCGCGCGCGCGAGCTCTTCCGCGAACTGGAGCGAGAAGTCGCCGGAGACTGCGAGGAAGACGTAGTCAAGCTTTGCTGCCTTCGTGACCGAGAACAAGTCGATCTTGACATCGCCGAATGGCGTCGAGACGACTTTGCCAGCCGAGCGCGACGACGCAAAGAGCACGAGCTTCTTCACTGGGAACTTGCGCGCGGCGAGGACATCAATGATCTCGAGGCCGACTGCACCTGTGGCACCGCAGATGCCGACCGTCTTGCCGTTTGGTGTCGTCATGCTCTCGTCACGTGCGTGCGTGTGCGTGTGTTGGTGCTGGCGCTTGTCGGAGATGTCGAGTGCCGACGAAGAGCAGAGCGCTTCAATGCGGCAGTAGCTCGTGATGCAAGTGTCGCTCGATTGGAGCTTGCTCAAACAGCAGAAAAATCTTGTGGCGGATACGTACCCTCTGTAGCCTGGTTACGACTGGGTGGAGCTATTGGTCCGAAACCAAGTGCCGCAGCCATCTGTGACGTGTGAACTGCCACTATCTGCGCTTGTGGCAGCAGCAGCGAGCACGTCAGGATCTCAAATTGAACTCGAAGTGAGCAATCTGCAAGAGCGTCGCGATCATCACCACTTCCGCATCTCCGACGCCGCTCCGCTCCACGCCTCGTTCGTCTGCGTCGCATCACATCGCTCGACTAGCTCGACCAGACCATCACGATGTTTGCCCTTCGCCGCACCACGTCGCACTGCTTCGCGTCCCGCTCCGCGCTCTTCTCGACTGCTGCTGCAGAGCCGCTCGTGCTCGTCGAGAAAGTCAACAACTATGCGATCGTGCGCATGAACCGACCCCCAGTCAACTCGCTCAACACCGCGGTATGTGCGTGCTGCAATAGCCAGCGCTTCATGTGCGTCTATGCCTCGAAGCAGCAGGCAGCTACTGACGCTGCAGCGATGCACTTGTGCGTGTGCACCAGCTGATCCAAGAGCTCAACAACACGATCAAGGCGCTCGAGCAGGACAAGTCCATTCGGTGTGTCTCGCACACGCGTCTCGATAGCGTGGCGCGATCGAACCCACCGAGATAGCAGAGCTAACGCATGCATCTCCCATGTGCTGCAGTGGCATGATCCTCGCGTCGTCGAGCCAAAAGGTGTTCAGCGCCGGCTTGGACATCCTCGAGATGTACAAGCCTCAGGTACGAACACACACTTTCGTGCGCTCAACGAGAGCGATCGAGCCAACTGACTGACTGACTGACGCGCGTGCGCGTGTCCTGCGTCCCGTGACACAGCCAGCAAAGCTCGCGACGTTTTGGACGTCGCTCCAGGACTTGTTCCTGCGTCTGTACACGACGCGTCTGGCGTCTGTCGCTGCGATTGAAGGCCACAGCCCAGCAGGCGGCTGCTTGCTCGCCATGTGCTGCGACTATCGCATCATGACCGCAGGGAAGCCGCTCATTGGTTTGAATGAGACGCAGCTCGGCATTGTCGCGCCGACGTGGTTCCGCGACACGTTTGTGAACACGATTGGGCACCGTGAGGCTGAGAAGATGCTTGGTCTCGGGCTCCAGGTCGACGCGACAAAGGGCAAAGCGATTGGGCTGATTGACGAAGCCGTGGCGCTCGAAGAGGTCTTCCCGCGCTCGCAGGCGGCGATTGAGAAGTGGCTCGCTATCCCAGGTGCGTCTGTGGTCCCGTGACAGAGCTCCTGCTGCTGGCGCTGGCGCTGGTGCTTGGACGTTGGTGGAGTGGAAGCTGACGGACTGGCTGGTCGTGTGTCGGGTGAGTAGACGGTGCGCGCGTGAAGACCAAGCTCTTGATGCGTCAGGCGACTGCGGACCGCCTCGTCGCTGGCCGCGCGCAGGACCTCGAAGAGTTCACGGACTTTGCGCAGACCGACAAGGTGCAAAAGTCGCTCGAGTGGTACCTCAGCTCGCTCAAGAAGAAGAACTGAGCGTCTTGAGGCAGCAGCGGTAGTCGCACGTGGAGACAGCCGTCGCGAGCTGTCGATCGCGAACAGTCCATGCCACATGGTCAGCTCCACTGAGACCAAAGTGTTGATGTGCTGCGTTCGAGTCCATGCGGTAGTCAAGTTCAGGACGGACTTCTATTTTCGAGCAGCGCCGGACCTTTATTACCAAATGATCGATCTCAAAATCGGACTTTTATTGTTTGCATCAATCACTCACTCTTGCAGCACGATCTCTGCAGTGATGGCGCAGACAGCTCGTCAAGGCATGCGCGTCGGTCGCGCCAAGTTCCGCGCGGGCGACGCCGACTTGGCCGTGCGCATCTGGACAAAAGCGCTCGAGAGTGCGTACGCAGCGCAGGACATAGCTGCGATGTTTGTGCTCAGCAAGAACCTCGGCGACGCGTTCGCAGTGCAGGCGCGCAGTGGCACAAGATCGAACCGTAGCGTCGTAGCAGACGATGTCGCGGCGACTGCAGCGCTGCAAAAGAGCATCGACTACTACGCGTACGCACTCAACGTGATCGACGAGTGCGCACTACGAGACGTCCTAGCAGACGAGCGGCATCTCGTGCTCAACCGAAGCGCTGGACATGTGCACGCGACGCTCGTGCGACTGCGAGCGCTGCAAGCAGGCGAGCAACAGCGAGAGCACAAGACATTCGCTTCTGCGCAGCGCACAACCATCGCCGAGCCGACAGCTGACAAGCAGCCGTGCACGACGTGCGAGGAGCGCTTTGAGCACTTGGTGCTGGACGAGAGCGACGGGTGGCACTACTGCCAGGCGTGCTACGATGCGTTCTACGCCTCTAGCGAGAGCAACGACAGCGCTGCGAATGCGCTCTTACCAGACACAGGCGCTAGCGCAGCAGCCGGCGATCTGGTCAGTACTGCAGTGCGTCTTGAGACTTCTAGTAGTACGCTGCAGCCTGCCGAGCGCCTCGCAAGCGACGCCAGTCTGCGCGCTGCGTCTGCTGCAATCGCAGTGGAGCTGTCGCTGCTGACTGTGGACGAAGACAAGCAAGCCGAAGTCACTGCAGCAAACCAGCCGCTGCCAGTCGAAGCAGTAGACGCAGAGACAGAGCCAAGCGCTTCAGAGCCACCAGAGCCATCGCTGCCAGTCGAGTCGCTTGCTGTGCCAGTGACCGCTGAGCAAGCGGCTGCTGCAGCTGGCAAGCAAGCGTACTCGATCGCTGCGCTGCTGG
Source organism: Globisporangium parvum (assembly GCA_023333885.1). Lineage (NCBI taxonomy): Eukaryota > Oomycota > Peronosporomycetes > Pythiales > Pythiaceae > Globisporangium > Globisporangium parvum. Next base: position 119,996 of record JAASFT010000002.1, read on the forward strand.
CGCTGCGTCCGCGTGCACCAAGCGCGTGTCCGCCAGCGCTCGTGGCGTCTCCTGTCAGTCGACTCAGTGACAGCGCAAGAGGCAGTCGCAAGACCAGCGGGCAGCAGCAGCAGCTCGCAGCTCGCACCAAGAGGTGAGAGAGCGAGCGAGGAGGCTAGCAATGATGACCTACTCAGTGCAGCGGACTGAAAGGCCCTCTCTGTGGTCGTACATTGCTGCAGTGTCCCACCAGCAGCTCCTTCAAACGGACACCAGCAGTTGGTGTCTGTACTGCCGTCTCCAGAAGCGTGTGACGCAGCGCGCAGTCGTCGCGCCACCACGGCAGCAGCAGCAGCAGCGGCTGAACTCGAGCGCTTGGCATCGAATCTCTTCAACGACCAGTCGTGACAGTGACACTGAGCGCCATCAGCTGCGTCACGACGCCCTGGAGGCGGTTCCAGAGCTCTGGTGCTTGCTCTGTCTCCTGTAGAGTGAGTGAGTGAGTGAGTGAATGAGCGAGTGCGTGACGTTGAGATCGATCAAGTACGAGACAGGTTTGTACGTACGACGTCCACGCTCGCACTGCGAGGCTCGACCGGCACCTCCTGCGTGTCTGTCTGCGCACAAGTGTGTGGCGTCACTATCTGAGAAGCACAGGAGGAAGACTTGGTGAGCACGCCGCTCATGTCGGCCCTGCACCAAGTTGCTTTGTGCTGCTGCGGCTGGGCGTATTATGTAATACAGGTTTGAGTGACTTCTAAATGACCTCGAATGGAGTGTCTCTGCGCATGCAGTACATCGGCAACATGAGCGAATGGAGGTATGACGATATACAGGTGCGTTGGCGTGCTCATTGTGTGGCACTGAACACGAGTGCACCTCAAGCGTGGAGACCGACGACGCTCGCCACAGTTGCTGCGCGCTCGCTTGCTCGCACCGCTGCTGCTGCTGCTCCACACTCACTCACACGCACACGTCGACGATGGCGGAGACGCAGCTGCAGGTGCAGCCAGCGCCAGAAGGCGTGCTCACGCACAGCTTCCTCTCGTACAATATGCTCAAAGACGTGCTCGAAGCGTCCAACATCTCGGACGACGAAGAGGTGCGTGCCGCATGCACTACGCCTGCACTTGGTCGTGCAGCGCGTTCGCTAACCGCGCTGCTGCGCCACTGCTATCGCATCGGCACTGTGCGCGCGTTGCGCTTGCGCGTGGGTCTCGCTTGTAGGCAGTGATGGTCACGCGCATGCGCGTCGATCCGCGCCACGTCGACGAGTTTGAGCGCTTGCTGCGCTTGATTCTGAAGAACACACACACGATCGGCCACGTCTCGACGTGCGTCGTCAAGCCGCCGCCTGGCGAGTTCACGTACACGTCGATTGTACGTCCTACAGCTCTTGTCGGACGCGCCTGCGGGCTCTCGAACCTAATACCACCGTGCCTCCCATGCGCAGGTCAAGTACTCGAGTCTCCAAGCCATGCGGCAGATCTACCCGTCGAGCGTCGAGAGCGGCGTGGACTTTTATAAATTATTCGCAGCGCGCGACTCGCTCTTGCTCGAGCCACCGACGTACCAGATCGAAGCGGGGTGCGCGGGTCGACTCGTTAACTTTATAACCCATTTTTACACGCACGACGCGCCACTAACGGAGCCGGTGTGAGTGCGTGCCGACCAACAGGTTCGGGACGTGGATCGAGTCGGATGGGAACACAAAGCCAATGCGCGGCGACGACCCGGAAGACGACGCGAACCTCGTGTACCAGAACGTCCCGGGGCCGTGCTGCAACGACAGTTGCGAGAACCCGCATGGCTTGAACGTCCGTGCGTCGTTTGTTGTCCCGACGAAGCACTTTCAGCTCTTTCAGAGTCGCTACCAACGCAACAACAAGAAAGGCGGGCAGAAGAACCTCCGGTGCTTCCCGTGCTGCCGCAATGGACGCCACGTGAGCTCTGGGTTCTGTGGCGACTCGATCCGCGTGCACGTTGGCGTGTCGCGCGTGACAGAGTCTGGCGGCGTGAAGATCTGTCCGATCCAGTCGTCGCAGCCGATCGTGCTCACGTACGCGCGGTTCCTGAACCTCGACGGTGCGTTCGACCCGACTGTGTCCGGCCCTGACGTCTTCCCAGGTCAGACAATCGACAAAGCCGACGTCCTCGCGTGGGTCCGCGACAAGGAGCATCCAATGAACCCGCTCTTTCCCGGCATCCTCCGCGGCGCGGCGATGGAGACTGCGTCGCAGTCGGCGATCTTTGAGTTCAACGCCGAGTGCAAAGCGTGGCACTACGGCTGGACAGCACCGCGCGGTCAAGGGCTCTCTGGCAGTGACGCGCAGCACGTGCTTGAGATTCTGTTCATGAAGCCCATGGGTGCGTACATGTACTGCCTCGAGCGCTTGCGCTCTGATGGCTTTTCGATCTACTCGAGTCGCCGTGCGAGCCACGCGACGACGCCTGCACTCAAGCCGGAAGCGTTTGAGCACAACGCTGACGAGAGCGACCGGCTGTTCAAGCGCAAGCGGTCGCACGTGCCGCCGTCGCCTGCGACGACGATCGCGTCCACGTCGCCCGGGGCATCGCCTGAGCGCGAGTACTCGTGGTCGAGTAGCTCGACTCTGTCGACACCAATGGGTTCGACGGCTGCGACAACTGTGTCACCGTCAGCGAGTCGAGCCGCACCGCAGAGCTACGGCGCGATGGTCGCAGACATGGCGCGCTCGCTCGCGTCGCAGTCGTACAAAGTCGAGAGCACGCCGTTCAGCACCGATGGCACCAGCAGCAGCAATGGCAGTGGCACGGCAGGAGTGGCGACATGTCCAAGCGGCTTTGACACTGTGACGTTCGGCAGCATGCTCATGAATGGAGCAACCACACAACAGCAGCAGCAAGACGCAATGCTTGCGCAGCAGCTCCCGCACGACCAACTCAGCACCTTGCTTTTGCCGCCGCAGTACGCGCCGAACGACTTGATGAACCACATGCTGTTCTCGGACTTGCAGCCGCCGCGGCGCGTCGTTGCGACCGAAGAGCTCCCGTGGTCGGAGCTCTACAACCTCTTTGACTCGGTGCCACTGCCGATGTCAGTGAGTGACGACGACCCAGATCGTGACGACGAGAGTCCAAGCAGCACGCCGACCACATCGAATCGCGGCGGCGACATCCTGGACTTGGATGATCCAAGTGGGTTGCATGACCACCACCAGCAGCAGCAGACGCGAACGATGCTCTAGGTGAATGACCATACGAATGAGACCGTGTTGCTCAGACCTTGCCAGTCGTTCAAAGGGGTCTCCACGTCCGTCCGGCCATGCCAGCTCCACAGTCGCCATCACGCTTGCTTCGCACCACCGAACCTGCCGTCCTTGGACGCTTGTCGACGACTGTGCGCC